>JAODLD010000086.1:1905058-1915293 GCA_026781065.1 Mormyrops boulengeri | reverse complement strand
CCCCCCCCCCCCCCCCCCCCCCCCCCCCCGCGCCCCCCCCCCGCCGCCTCCCCCCCCCGCCCGGGGCGCCGGGGGGGGGGGCGGGCCCGGCGCCCGGGCGGGGGAGTCTCAGAGAATCCTTCCACGCTGAAGCTGAAGCAAGTGTTTTCTGTCAATATCTGTAGTCAATAAAAGTGAGAACATCTATGATGGCACATCAAACACACAAACACGCCAAGGAAATCTAGGCCAGGAGTTTTTCATCACAGGTATTACTGCATTCTCTCATTTCTGTGTGAAGTATTACTTGAGGATGAGTGATTTAGATATCAGTATGGGTCCTGTGTATTAATGGCACCTGGATACGCCACGCATACTCTGCGGTATTTCATCATTCAGTGTGACAGTGGTTAATTTTAAGCCAAGGGCCTTAGGAAAGTGCTTGATAAACATATATCGTTGCCCTATTCCTTAGCATGGTCCTTAGGGTCTGTCTGTCCCCATGTCCTCTAGCTGATTACAGGTCATCACGCCCTATCGGGAGGGAGCCACCATTGTCTTGGCCCTACGCCGAGGGACTGACCACTCCTTTCCTCACTTCTCGGTACTCCATTCCTCGGAAACGGGCTGGAATTTTGCCCTCCAGCAGTCAGAAGGGGCCTTGCTGGACAAGTTTGTGTACTCTTTTCCTAACCTCTCTATAGATTTCACACCCACTTTACCATTTGTTGCTTCAGCCTCTAAACCAATTTGGGCAGTTTGGTTTCTCATTGAATTACATTGCATATACATACTGTGTGGCACTGCTGTTAGGTGATCTAAAAAAAAAAGTAGCCAACCTCATCATGAAGATGATCCACTCCCTAAAAACACGGCTGCAGCGGGTTAGCCAGGGAGGTAGCCAACCTCACTGTGAAGATGACGCACTCCCTAAAAACACGGCTGCAGCGGGTTAGCCAGGGAGGTAGCCAACCTCACTGTGAAGATGACGCACTCCCTAAAAACACGGCTGCAGCGGGTTAGCCAGGGAGGTAGCCAACTTCACCATGAAGATGATCCACTCCTTAAAAACACGGCTGCAGCAGGTTAGCCAACCTCACCGTGAAGATAATCCTCTCCCTAAAAACATGGCTGCAGCTGACCAACAAGCTTCAAAGCTTAACTTAGCTAAAAGCAAACAAGCACATAGCATAGCTATCATTTGCAAGAGACCTAGATAAAGTCACCCAGTTACTGTAGCTAACTATAGTGTTGTTTCCGTCACGTAAGTAAACTGCATTGAGATAACGACAAGAATCTGTAGCTACACTTGATAAAGACGGCAGTGGAGAGCGCTGACTGCTACTAACGGGACTCTGACAGAACATCAGGAAGGCCCATACAGTATGGTTAGCATGCTAGCATGGTTAGCATGCACTGCACTTTTCCTATAGTCCTGTGGCCTTGCACACAGTTGCCAGCACTGATGATGAGAGTTGCTGATTTGGTGTAGTCTTGCCTTTTGTCTGACTCTTGCGTGGTTCTGATAAAATGGAGCTGTAATCGCCCAGCCTTTAGCACAACGGCAGTTAGCACAAATAAGCTGGCGAGCTAATAGCAGACAATAAAGAGCAAAAGAATGGACTGAGCAATGGTGCTTTGTGTTACACTTGGGCAGGCCTGCATGTGCTTTTCCCACTGTGACATATCTGTGACTTTGCTTTAGTTCTAGGGGGAATTGGGTTTCTGGGACTAACTAGCCAGCTGCGGTCACTTTGGCCTCTTCTCTCGGAGGATCAATGACAGCCACTGAGCCAGGCCTCATGGTCCCATTTTTAGAATCGTGTCCACGGTAAGCATGGAACACAGCCAGTATAAGGCAAGGCTCGGATATTACATTTTTCCATGAGGATCTTATTCCATATACCTGTATTGGACTGGAACAGCCCATCCTCTGCTAAGTACCATCTCAGCCAAGGAGATAAGGACAAACTGCACACTGCCAAGAGAGGACGGAAGGGGATGGGGCGGGCAATGTGTGCCACTGAGAGCATGCCAGGCGCCAGGAGAAACCCACATGCTGTTTAAACCAGGGTTCAGCACCAATGCTCTCATTTTAGTACCCGGTACTGCCCTCTACTGGTCACTCAGAGAAGGCTGTCAAAAAGCATTAACCCCAGAAGTCCATATTTTTTTTGTATTTTCAGTGAGACTAAGAAAATTCTGTGTACTGTATGTCAGGAAATAAGGCTGAATCGGAAGACGCACGCCACATCATAAATTTTGAGGCCAACTTCCAGATGCTTCTGTTGGCGCTCCTAACATCACTGGGTGTGGGAGGATTTATCAAGCACTCGCAGGAATCCACTTGCAGATTACCGTCCATTCAGTCTAGCTCCAGCCACTGTTCACCTTCCTGGGTGTTGCTGTCCGTGTGTGTGACATGGTCCCAGAACTGTGTGCTAAAAGGCCTGTATTCATCCTAGATGCATCCCAGAGGTGTGGATGAATATTACGGAACAGTATCTGCAATGGGATATTTCCTGGCAATGCAGGGCACCAGTCGATATCACGAGACACCTCGCAAATGGAGACAAAGACAGCAGACCCTTTCGTGTAAAGTTTGTATGTACCACATCGTCTCAAAATACTTAGGGCTTCAGGAGACTTTTTTTTTTTTAAAGCAAGAGGAGGTACTGAAATCCTGCTTCCAGCAGCGTAAATCTGATTTACTTCAGAAGCTTTGAATGTACCCTAATCGTATTAAGCCAGTGTTATAAATTCTTGGCTTGTTCCTAAGATGCTTGTGACATTTATCAAGAGCTCCCAAATGGATTTCTATTCTGTCTGTGAAAAATTCTTTAAATGAATGCACTTATTTTGGGATTTTAATTCTAGAACGGATCAATTATAAACAACAGATTTGTTTGGAAAGACAAACTGTTATAACTGTTTGCTCGCAGCGATGAAACAATTAGCTAACATTGAAATGTGTTTGTTTACCATGTGAGGTCCAGCTCCGATGGCCTCTCTTCAAAGCCCAGCTCCAAGAAAGGTATTCATGTAGAACTTTTAATGCGGGATAAAGGCAAGGCTTCAGCTTCACTGGTTACCTGGCGACTCACAGCCATAACCTCAGCTCATTCTGTGTCTCTAACTGGTACTAACCAGAAAAAGGTGGAATCATCAGGACACTAGAACTTTGTTCTCATGACGACATTGCCCAGACCAATCCATTGCAAACACATTCCACTGACATGGAAAAAAATGGCAGTCCTGAAAGTAAAAGGGACAGGTGACGAGGCATACCTGACAACATCACTCTATTCAGACAGGAAGTCCTGAACCCTTCTCGTTCCCTGTGAAATGCTGTTTTTTCTGCCCTACAATTTAAGTTGCTCTTCCTGATTCACTGTATTTCTTGATACCTCTTCTCAGTAATGGCCCAATTACACCTGATGTTATCCACACCTCTCATTTCTTTGTGTGTCTGATGTCTGTCAGCCAATCTGAGTGCTGGATGACTGCCAGGTGCCACTACGGATGAAAACCTACATTACTTTGTTAAACGGTGTTATTTATGGAAAGTATCCCATGATCAAACAACATTTACTATGAATCCTAAATCTGTGCCATCGATGCTCCAAGCCATGTTCATGCATTTACTATTACTATTGTGATTACTATTACAAACGTTTTTTTTTCCGCTGAACTGCAGATCATTTTCACTTTAAATGGCTATGGATTCCGAAAACTATGTTTTTCAGGGTCTATAAATACTACTGAAAGGTAAGTAAGAAGAATAGAGGGTGCGTACAGGGTGGGTTGCAATTGTACTTATTATTTTTATCCAATGCTTTGTCCAAGAAGCTATACAAACGACACAAATAGTACGTTAGACTCATATGGCTGTCAGTGGGCCAAGTAGGCATAAGGTTAGCTGGGCTGAAATAGGCTGAACAAAAGAAGAAAGAGAATGCAGGACAAAACCCTGCAAGAACCGTAAAGGAGAGCCATTCAAATCAAAGGCACCATGAGGATGAGGTTCCTATACAAGAAGTGCAAAAATACAAGGGCTTCCAGTACTGACCAGAGACCATAACCATGTGATAAGAGATGAAGACAGAGTATCTCAGTCACTATATGAGCGAGTTGAGGTGTTGGGTCTTCAGGCATTTCATGAAGGTCAAGGGGGACCATGCTGGCCAGATGGGATTGGGTAGCTCGCTCTACCATCGACGAACCACACATGAGAAATGTTTGCAGGTTGTGATGAAGGGACCTGATGATGTTGGCTTGTTCAACGAAGGAAGCAGCACAAAACGTGGGTTTTCCCATTAGACTGGAGGCATGCTGGGAGATGTGGGGCAAGTGGGAGGGACCACATGGGGAAGCGGCAGGTATGGTGGGGGGTGGGGGGTCAGGGAATTGGGCCAGATCCTCTCAGGGGCTGCTAATGATGGGGTCATTCTCTTCTCTCGGTTTACCCCCCCCCCATTTGTTGCATATTTTTTATATATTTATGCATGTTTCTCTGATCCTCCAGCAGCAAATGAGGAAACACGGGGCTCCAGTTAGCAAAGCTTCTAGACACAGTGAAAACAATCACCCTGGATTTGTTCCCTTGCTTCCATAGTCCTTACTGGTTCCCTCCCCAATTTTTGTTCCCGCTCCCTCGGGACGACGGATTAAATGAAGCAGATAGGACGCCAGCTTTATGTGAGGGGCGCTGTCATCCTGAGGCAAAAACAAAGAACCCCGGAACTGAGCTCAGGTTCAGATCCCCCAAAAGGCTCGTATGCGATACCTAACCAGAAACAACTACACAAATGGCTAATATCTGAGTAATGCAGGTAAAGGTCGGAGTGTCAAACATGTGAACATATGAATTTCAGGGCTCATTGTCTAAGCTGTGTGGCCATTGGAAGTTAGAGAAGAAAAGGAAATGCATTCCCTTTCGGTGCGGTCACTGTGTGTGGAATTGCAAACATATAGCTTGCATTGATTTCTCAACAAAAGGCTAATGCTGGAGGCGGCGTCATCAATGTGGACAAATTAGATCTGATCCCAGAATATTGTAGCCGAAAGGCAGCAGGGAGGTAGGACAGACAAAGAATGCCTCTGTCAATAGACAATGCACTGCTCTTTGGTTCGCTTAAACAATGCATTAATGAACAAAGACCCGATTGCCATCACCTTCTGAAGAATGTTATCGTTCTTCCTATTTATCGATAGTGCCAATTGGCCTCACTGGAGCTCTTTGATGTTAGTCAGCATCTTCGGTATTGAGTCTGCTTGCTTTGATCCGGACGAGTTCCTAGCTGTACTCTACCACAACACTGGGTGTCAAGGTCCCATATTTACATGCCACTGAATGCGAACACAGATCAATTGTGGCATATGAGGACCCTATTAGGGCCAAAGGCATCTCCTTTGCTTGAATGGTATGTGCTGCATGGGCTGAGATAACCCACGGCTACATGGCTTAAGAGGCCCTCTTAAGCGTGACTGAATGCTATCATGAGAGATGGATCCTGGGGGGGGGGGGTCCAGGTGGCCTGAGCAGCCGTTCGCTGGGGACCCAAAGCCTTTGCTGTTAACAGACTGTTAAACAGGAACAGAATATACCTTCCGGCATATTGGCACACCAAAAAGTTTTTTTTACATTGTATTTAATACAGAACAAGATGTCCTTAATCATATCTTTTCCTACAATTGTAACATACAAACACGGACCCATAAATAATTACATTTAACAGCTAAGCACTAAAATATAATGGGTTGTTAACGGTTTGCATGTGTAGTATTGCTTATGGTTTGATGAGAGTAGCTGTTTTGTCGAGGATGGAAATATCTAACTTGAGCACGTTGCTGGTTCTCAGACAACGTCAGTGGCTGGATCTGTTTTTGTGATCTTCAGATAGCAAAGGCAAGGCAAGGTCACAGGGAAAGACCAAGGGTATTTCCTTACCAGAACAAGGTGACCTTCTGCTTCGCCTTGTGCGACTCTTTATTGACCCATATTTAGTGGCACCAGCTGGCCTGCCAAGCTGTCTGCCCAGATGGTCACATGTAGCTCCTTACTTAACTTTAATGTTCTATGTCCCTCCATGATGTTCTTCCATCCATTTATCTACCTTCCATAACTGCTTATCCAGTACAGGGTCCTGTCCCAGGAAGCACAGGGCATGAGGCAGGGGACACCCTGGTTGGCATGCCAGCTATGATGCTATTCTTGTCACTAAATCTTTGTTAAGCACTTTTTGGGTAACTCTGTTGACTCAGGTTGGCACAGGTATGCAGTGGGGACAGCGTACTGCTATGGATTACAGTCAGGGGATGAGAGGACAGTGTTCAACCCTGCAGACTGCCCATGCTATTAACATCTCTGCCAGACATCATAAATCAATCCCTGACGACGTGAGGACTTGACCTTTCTTTTAATAACGACTGTTAATCACCATCCAAAGTGTGTTGTCACATCATATCAAGTCCCTGCCAGCAGCCTGTCCTGTTCATTCTCCTGCCACTTCTGTCAATGTTGACAATTAAAAGAACAAAGGCAGGCTGTGACATCCATAGGTCGATAAACAAGCAGACATCAAGCTGAATTACTGGGGCATTATAAATACTTAAAAGGCATTAGCCTGTGTAAGGTTACCATACCGTAAATCTAGCATAAATTTTATTTCTGTTTCATTTTCTGACTGTCGACTTTGTTTCACGTTAACATTTAATTATGCTTCTGTCTGTGATCCTGTTTTGAGGTTGTCTGGGATATGCTGTCAAAATTGTTCTTAATACTTTGCTAGCTATCTTAGTGCAGTTAAGTGTACAGTTGAATTGTTAACCAAAGTGCAGCGGTGCATAACATAGAGAGCGCTGAGCGCAGAGGCGCGGCTCGGCTTTGTGTGTAACCTTAACACATTGAAGACTTCGTATCATAACCAACATTTAATTAATAAAAGGCTAAGTGAAAGGGTGGAATTTAATCTTCTCATGTCGATGAAGTTTCACAAAGATTTTCTTATATGACCTTATTTATCTTATAAGAATGAGTAAGACGGCCGTCAGAAATGGGGGCAGACCTGGCATTTATTACCATAAAGTAAGTTACTCAATTACTCAGAATCATTTAGTTAATAAATAGTGCTACTAGAAGGGCTCATTTATTACCATGAAGAGATTCAGTAAGGAGTAGATCTTCTAGTCGCAATTTTATGTGTGTTGTGTTTCCTTCCAGAAAGTTAGGATGGTTGTGAGAGAAAAAGGATGCAAGACAGTGACGGGGGCATCATAGTGGACCCTGAGGTGAGGTCATTCTTCCATGATGAATGGGCTGACACTCGTGGCAGAATCTCGCAGATTGTGCATAATTTTAACAATTCCCGCAAATTCGGCGTAGATAATGTTGGATTTAATGCTCTTAAACTTCCATATTAGTCAAGATGAATAACAGTAAAATGGAAAGATAAATTTCACTTATATATTGTAACTATGACAGCAATAGTTTACGAAATTAAAACCAACTGTATACAGCACAACTACAGAATCGCCTTATAAGGTGACGTGATGTCACACCTCTGACCCCGACACACCCGTCCCCCTCAAAGTTAATATGAAAGCTACGCCCCTGAGCAGGACGATATAACAATGAGCTAAATTGAACTGAACGTGGCTGATCATCTATTAGCCTGTATGTGCCTTTTAAAGGTCTGGATGTGAATCTCTGCACTGAGAAAAACGTTGTGGCTATTTCTGACATAAACTGAGGTCTCAAAGGAGCTTTGGAGAGGCTTCACTGTAATGTATAGTGTCGAGATGCGGCTTCACTTCCAGCTGAAACACTGAGCCTTGAAAATTGACCAATCGAATGTTTGACAGGAGTTAATGGAAGTTCTAATAGAACAGCCCTTCAATCAAATAGGATGTTGGCAGGCACTTTACATAGAATAGATACCACTGTTTTGCTGGGTAAATTCATCCAGCAAATTGTTTTTTTCTTCTTTCTGGTGTAGTAGACAGACTGTCTTGTTTGTTGTACTAAGTGAATATCTGTCAGGAGCTCTGTGGTTTTTTTTTACCAGAATGACTGACACTGTGGGGAGAGCAACAACATTCTTTATAATCCTGATTGAAAATCCACCGCCATAATGTTACCTTATGAATTTCAGTTAAGGTAACATTAAGTCACTCAGTGAATTAAGGTACTCCATCTGAGCGTCCCCCTCCCTGGCCTGGGGGCAGAAGAGTGAACACCTCGCCTGTTCAAATCTCAAAACAATCTTGCAATTGTAAAACAGATTTACTATGGTCGATCCATTGACCCATGGTTGATCTTTAGTATTTTAGTGAATCCGCATGGCCCCCAGAATGATGCTTTTCCTCCATTCGGCTTTAGTACCAGATCTCACTTCCCTCCTCCTTCCAAAGCCAACCTGCACCTCCTCCTGCAGGGCAGGATTCACGATGCTTCTGCCAATCTCCCCGTCCGAGATGGCTGACTCTCCACATAGCCCGTGATGGACATGAGCTATGTAGAGATACAGGTCGTGAATACAAGTACACAGGCTTGTCAATAAAGTAAAATGCAAACAGGATTTTGACTTTAAATTACCTGTATTTACTCTCCTTCTGTATCATATCTGCTGTGGTTCCTTCTTCATCGAACCACGCAATTGGCACATTTCCTTATAAAAACACTGTCACAGTAAATGTGTACTGTCTCAAGTTTGACTACAGTAGGACTATCAGTGCAAGACACTCAAAGATGTCTGTACCAAGCACAGATGATATGAGACTTCCCTGTTTGGCCAGAGATACCGTATTCGCAGCCTAGTTTTTGCGTACTTTAGCAATTATGAGTATGCTGCAGAAAATCCTGATTTGTGCAGAATGGAGGTGTTAGTGTCAATCCAATAAACAGCGTTTGGCCTACATCAGACCTGCCATTCATCAGACCTGCCATTCCAACTGTGCAACCAGATTAATATAGTCGTTTTTTGCATGGAGAATGTTCAAGAAGTCAAGGACAGGGTGTGAAATGTGTAGTGGTAATGGTGTTCGTTCAATCAGCTCAGTGAGGTTAAGGCAGCCGGGTGATGTTAGGGTGGCAGAATGATGTTAAGGTAACATAGTGATGTTTATAGAATACCTTTATTGTCATTGTGCACAAGGTGCTTTCACACTAATGCCACAATATAAAAATAAATGAAAAAATAAAACTATTAATGATATACATAATGTTGATATACAATATACAGTTGAATTGTTAACCAAAGTACAGCGGTGCAATTTCCAGATATGGTCCTACGTGATGTTGATGCCATTCTGTTCATGGTCATTATGTTCAAGCTGCTCAGTAATGTTCAGGTATGTTAGTCATGTTTGGTCTGCTCAGTAATGTTCAGGTATGTTAGTCATGTTTGGTCTGATCAGTAATGTTCAGGTATGTTTAGTGATTCTTGGCCAGATCAAAAATGTAAAGGTATATTAGTCATGTTAGGAAACCATGGCAATATTCAAGTACGTTTAGTGATTTTTGTTCAGATGAGTAATATTCAGGTATATTAGTCATGTTTGGTCTGATCAGTAATGTTCAGGTATGTTAGTGATTTTTGTTCAGATGAGTAACATTCAGGTATATTAGTGATCATTATTAGAAAGCTGAGTAAGAGAAGGTGATACTCAGCACACTGTGGTTTTTTTTATTGGATGCTGTCCCTTTAAAGATCCGTGGAAAGGCTATAACAGCTGACTGCACTGCGCGACAGAGACCCCATTAATTCATACGCTCTCTCCTGCAAGCATTTCAATGCCAGTGCAAAGAAGGAAAGGGGTCATGGGGTGAGCCTGCAGAACAAGCTGGACGAGATAAGGGCTTAAAAAAGAAACTGATAACTGACCCACCACCTTAGTCACACACACACAGATTAGGTATCCATACCATATTGGGGACTTTCCATTCATTTCTATGGGAAAAACCCTAATCCCAACAAAGACAAGATTAACGCCTACCCAGTCCCAATCTTAACCATAAGCAACCAAAAAAACACAAGACTTTTTGGCATTTTTAGTTTTTTATTGTAGTCACAGATTTTTTGAAAATTGAGTTTCCCCTTGTGGGGTGCCCACAACGTGAAAATATCAGGTTTTGATCAGATTGTGGGGACAATTGGTTCCCACAATGTAATATAAATATTAACTCCAAAAGAACTCTAAAAGCGGAAATCACTAATTTGCAGGATAGCAAGGGCC
This sequence comes from Mormyrops boulengeri, assembly GCA_026781065.1. Lineage (NCBI taxonomy): Eukaryota > Metazoa > Chordata > Actinopteri > Osteoglossiformes > Mormyridae > Mormyrops > Mormyrops boulengeri. Next base: position 1,905,078 of record JAODLD010000086.1, on the reverse strand, counting down.
TTAAAATTGAAAATGAAATG
>JAODLD010000086.1:1885671-1899209 GCA_026781065.1 Mormyrops boulengeri | reverse complement strand
TCTAAAATTTAATTTTATCCTGTTGCTATTCTTCTTTTAATCACATTTGCATTTATATAGATTTGAAAATGACAATACCTAAAAAAAGGCATTTAAAACATGTTTATTATGCAGTGTATCAAACTGGTAGCTCTTCGTATGGCTCAGTACCCATGAAGTAGCTCTCAGTTTCAAAAAAGTTGGTGACCCTTGTCCTAGTGTATGAACCCTTTGTATTTGTTAGTGACTCTTAACTGTCTTGTACCCAGCCACAGTGTTTAGTTAATTGTTGTGGTTTGCACCTGCCTCTCACTCTGTTCCCCAGTCAGTCATTGCGTGTGGTGGTTCCTGTGTGTGATTCCCGTGTGTGGTTCCCATGTTTGGTTCCCGTGTGTGGTTCCCGTGTTTGGTTCCTGTGTGTTCTCTGATGTGGAATTTGTATTTGTTACCTGTCAATGGTTCCCTGATTCTTGCAGGTGTTTTGCTTGTGCTCACTCAGCTTTCCCGCACATATAGAATCAGACTTAGTTTATCCTCGTGGTCCTTTTTGTTTCGTGTCTGTTTGAGTTCAGTTTAAATAAATTTCCTGTTCGTTTATAAGCCGCACTGTGCACTCAGTAAATAAGGAATAGAGGACACTTCGATGACTGATCATGCATGGTGACAAAGATCTGGCCAATCAATCATTCATTTAACAATCACCAACACAAATCCTTTGGTTTGGATCTACTCCACCATACCGCTCTAAAATAATCCTGACAAATATATGTAAAAAATGGGAAAATATTCCATCTTTGGAAGATTTGGCAATATTTCACTGCAGAATTTGGTAATCTGAGGTTAGAAGGATACTTTAACATTATAGGACCCCTCTTGGCCAAATAGCACAACTGAATGTTTCTGCCTGCCTGACTTCTTGTTCATTTTTTTTATCAAAAAAAAACCTTTAATCAATGCAGCTTCTTTAGTAACATGTGACCCGCAGTTGAGAATTTTGTCTCATCAAAGCAGCCTGAGAACAAACCCAGCTCTCTCATCAGTACTGGTACAGATTACAGATTTGGTTGCATATGAGAAAGTTGCCCATTTGCAGTGTTTGCTTGCGGCCCTCAGGGTACAAACATGAACTGTTGTCGTCTGTAGCAGATAACAGAACCTTCAAACTCTGGGTTCGAGAGCATTCACTTCATTAATGGTTTTATTGCATTGCTCGAGGGCAGACCACCCCTGGAACTTGAATTTAGAACCTTCCTTGGAGCCAGCTGAGCTTCTCTTTCCAGACAACAGGATGCCCTGGTTCTATATTGACATTCACTGTGGAGGCACAGAAAAACAAGCTCATTGCCCCAACGGCTCTTTCCCTGGCGTCTGCAGACAGTCGTCAAATAACCACTTTTTGCTTTGGCAAAAATCTGTGCTTCCTTAATGAAGGCTAAAAAGCAAAAATGTATGATCTATGTATGCAACAGATTTGTTTTAAAGAAATGCTTGAGTTGTTGGTGAGGGCACCGCAGGGCCAGCCCTCCTATGTAGAGGCGGAGGTGTAAATGCCCCCATGATGTCGGGTCTGTCCGCCCCGCATGGTGGTCACAAAGCCACGCGGTACGACAAGCAAGCGTGGCATTCCCCAAAGCACCGCTGTGTCCTTGTGCTCCAGCTGCAGTGCTGCCCACCCCCCGAGACAGCATTGAAGAAGGGGGCCTTGTTGAAGGAGGAGAGGAGGATGGGGTGCTGGGGGGGCTGTGCGGCGAGACAGGCGGGGCTGACGTCTCCCTGCGTGTGTAGTGCCTGTGACGTCATGGCTGCTTCTTGGCGGTAGCTCCGCCAGCTATTTTTAGACCTCCAGTTGTATGTCTTTAATCACACAGCATTGTACATGCATGGGTATATTTAGCTGGCTCTCCCTGATTGGACAGAGACTTTGCACATCATCCAGGCACGAGTAGGAGCAACATGGCTGTGTGTGTGTGGGGGGGGGTGTTTTGGAGGCTTCCTGCCATTGCCCCCCATGCCAAGACTATTCGAGTCCAAACACTCCAGACAAGGGGGCCCGACCAGATAATATCACTGGCTGTCTGGCTGCGAGACACTCACACTGCCTTTTGATGTGACTGTGATGAGTCATCCTCGTCGCCTGGGCAACGGCTGCTCCTGGCTCTAGCCTCTTCCATCAGGGATCATTTCCCCTCTACTGCTGTGAGACAGAGGCCAGTGTCGTCACCATCAATGGCTTTTAGTCTTAATAAAACCAGGCCATTATCGCCGCCTCAATATAAATAAGTTCAATAAAAGCACGTCTGTGACAAATTCCATTTCAGAATCGAGCAAAGCTCATTTTCCTGTACTGATGGATCCTGATAGCAACTGGTCCATTTTAACAGTATTCCAGCATTACAAATAAAACATGAAGTAGTTCTATGATGATTGTGATGAAAATAATGTTTGATAATGGTATTATTGTAGTGGCTAAAAATCACGTTCGATTCATCACGAATGCATTTGGGAAATTGTTATATTATATAGTATTAAAAGCTGTTTACCCGTTAATCTCGGGTCTGACTGCATTTAACAGTCTTTTTACCTCCTTTTGTTTTCTTTGATTATGAAAAATATTTTACAAGATTCAGAGAGCTGTGATTTTTTGCTTGTTTTGTTAATTCACTCTGCTATCCAGAGATGTCTTTCAGGAGAGGAAATATTTTAAAATGTCCATGATGTGTGGCAAAGCACTGAAGCATATTGTTTGTCCTCTGTGCATTTTTCTGTTGCAGGTGGCTTGATCTCAGTATGTCACATTATTCTTGTCTCGGAACACATCATTCTTTTCGAGATAAACTGTAAATTGTTGTTATGGGTTGGTGGCGCACTACTTATGTTTACCATAAGAGGGCGATCATGCTAAGGATTCTGGCCCGTGTGGTGCGTCACGGCAATGTTCTCCATTTTGTGAAAGTAGGATTTTAGCATTTTCCACTAGATGGCATTATTAAATCGAGGCACGTACTATTACTTAATACACGGTACATTCCTGTACAAGCAAACCGTACAATTTACCGTATATTCACATAATAATTAAGATATTACTTTATGTAATCTAAAGATGTCCTTATTGCGTTGCTATAATAATTTATTTCATTGTTCTGACTGTTACATTGCAAATAAGTCTTTTAATAAACCATGTAGTACATTTTAAGTAAATCGTGCTGACTAGCGCCTGATTGTTGTTCGTTATAGTGGAATTTTACTGACATCTAGTGGTCATCTCGAGGTGTGCATTCAAGGCCGACGCAATGTTTACCTCAAACATGCCTTATCCGTAATAGGGTTTACACGTAAGATCTGTAACCATTATTTTAGCAAGACCAACCGAAATGTTGAGAGACAATAGATACGTCTGTAATATTACTGGTTATGGCGAAGTTCAGAAATCATAATTATAATGAAGTTTCACAGTAAAGTTGGCCTATGCATGTATGCATGTCTGTATCTATCTATTTATCTATGTTACACTAAAGACAAATGTTTTGTACTCTTACATTTTTACCAAGGAAAATAACTAATCGTACTATTGCGTATCACAAAATTGAGATTGTTTCTGGTATAAGGCTTGTCCATTGGGTTTGCTCAAAACTGGTTTCTATCTCTTCTGTTAGCATTCATTTTGGAGACCGGATTGCGAGTCGGACACGTGGAAGTTGTTTCTGAATTTCTGAATACCTGAAAGCGGTCCATACCGATCTATCCCGGAAAGGTCTAGAAGTGGGGGAGGTCGCGTCGCTACACGTGTCTGGAGCCGCTAATTTTAGAAGTGGGCATCGCAAAGTGCTGGACCGCCGCTGCGTTAGAGACAGATCGGGGTTCGGACGTCGCTCGCTTATCCTGAACACGCTCAGTGGTCCCACGTGATTGACATGTCTAGTTTTGTGAAACGGAGGAGTAACGCGATGTAGTTCAGGATGAAGTCGATGCGTTACAAATAAGGCGACACATTAATACTGAGTCACAGTGCAGCTGCACTTAAATTACATCGCTAGTTGTCTAAATGAAATAAAAATTAGTGTGGCCGTAGAAATCTGTAACTGCGTATTCCATTGTCACAAACAGCTAAAAGTAAAAACAGGAGATATAAACAAGTCAATCTTAGTGTTGTATTTATTAGGAGACATTCCTTACAGCAGTGTTTCCCAATACAGTCCTCGGGGAACCCCGGACAGTCCACGTTTTTGCTTCCTCTCAGCTACCAGCACCTGCACCAGGTATTCAGTGTTCCTGATTGGGTGGGAGCTGGGAGGGAGCAAAAACGTGGACTGTCAGAGGTTCCCCGAGGACTGGGTTGGAAAACACTGCCTTACAGAGTTAATGCCAAACTAGAAATTTCATCAATGGAACAGAGCTGGTGACAAATGCTAAAAAATGAACAATTAAAATTTAAAAAATAATCATACAAAGACACATGGTGAAAAACACTTTTTAAAAGTGGTGCACTGCTGACTGTTTCATATTTAAGAGCATTTACAGAACTAGCAAGAACACTGGTGGTTGCCTCAAACCCCGATAAATTATATAATCTCCATTTAATTAATTTTATCTTGGAAAGATTAGCTTTGGGGGAGGGCCTTGATCGTGACCCCCTCCCCCACTCGCTGAGAAACTCCTTTCTGGCTGTAGGATCAAACAGGTCGAAGGCAGAGCTTATGAAACATTCTGGCCCGTCCTGTTCAGCTGCTGGTTATACCTACAGAAAAACAATGTTGTTAAGGTCTCAGTAAGAGAGATCAGGACACCAATGGAGAAACTGGCGACATGGTCATCTTTGGGAGAGGCGTAAAGCAGGATGATCACTGAGAAGACAAACTCTCATTTGATCAACTGAATGACAGACATGGGACTTAGACTCAAATATGCTAAGATGGCTGTAACAGAATTCGCATTAAACAAAAAAAACTAAGTTAATGTATAACAAGGTGAGGCCAAGAAGTGTCCTGCCGTGTCAATGCCAGGAACTGGTGTGAAGGGATTAAAAATAAAATGTATAGTATTTTTGTGTGTGTGTGTGTGTGATGATAAAAGCCTGTTACGTTGACATTGTGGGGACATTGTTTCAGTCCCCACAAGGGGAAACAATTTTATGAAAAAAAATCTGTGATTGCAAACAAAATACAAGACTTTTGGCATTTTTAGTTATTTTGTCTGGTTCCTTATGGTTAAGGTTGTCGTTGCTGGGATTATGGTTATGCCAGTAGAAATGAATGGAATGGAGAGTCCCCACGAAGATATGAATACAAACGTGTGTATGTATATATGTACATATGTGTGTGTGTGTGTGTATAATAATAATACATTTATTTAAAAGGCGCCTTTCTAGCTCCCAAGGACACCGTACAATAAAGCATAGAAACATAAAATACAAAGAACATAGAATAAAACGAGTTTCATAAGAATAATTGTAATAATAATAAAAATAATGTATGAAATATATGTATGTATGTATATGTGCGCGTTTGTGTATATATGTGTATGCATGTGTGTATATGTATGTACGTATGTGTATATATATCTACGTGTGTGTGTATATATATATATATATGTATGTACATGTGTGTATATGTATGTGTGTGTGTGTATGTGCGTGTGTATAAATGTATGTGTGTATATATGTATGTATGTGTGTGTATATGTACGTATGTATGTGTATGTGTATATATGTACATATGTGTGTGTCTGTATATGTGTGTGTGTATATACGTACGTATGTGTGTGTATATACATGTACATATGTGTGTGTGTCTGTATATGTATGTATGTGTGTGTCTTTGTCTATCTAGAACTGGTGGGGAGACACATACCTCCAGATTCTGAAGAGCTGGGAACTGCCCGCAGCTCCCACAAAGAAATTGACAGCAAAGAGGAACCAGTTCTTGGGAATGATGACCAGTGAGTAGCGGGACCAAATGAATCCTGAAGGACAGAAGACAGGGTGTGAGACACCCCCCTGCAAGCCTGCTACAAGTCACCAATGAGAGACCCCATTCACCCATCAGATGAAGGAGCAGTGCATGCTGGGAACAAAGAAGCAGGAACCAGCAAAAAACACGCACAAATGGGATTGGGGGATCTCTGACGTGAACATGTGCTTGACCTCCTTCCAATGTAAACAGAGCAACAGACGGATGGCGTGGCACATGGTCAGTTCTGGCGTCAATGAGCCCCCGTGTCTTTGCATGACAGGCTCCAAGGTGACATATCTTGCTCCACAAAGGGTGACTCACAGTGAGACACGCCTCCAGTGTGCTTCACCAGGGTGAACCATGACCAGCTGGGTCTGCATTACATAAGGTACTGAGGTATAGAACAGTAGGTCTTACCCCTGAGATCTGCCTTAAGCAGAGACTACTACACTGAACAGACCACTAACTAAACTTTTGGCACTTGCAGCTGGGTCATTTAAGATTTGAACATGTGATCCAAAGGCTGCAGGTTCCCAGGGGAGAAGCAGGTATCATATTTTAGGATGGAGGGGGCTGACCGAAATTTACTTCAGGAATCATGGACCCGTCTAAGCACTGGCTCTGAATTTGCAGCGTAAGTAGCTGTAAGTTGCCCATCTGAAGCTTTTATTTTCTGCTTCCCATCTGAGAGTCCTAAGAAGCAAATCTGAGAGACAAATAACTCACTAAAAACAAGTAACCTGACTGAGGGGGAGCAAGGGACTGGAGTTTGAACTTAGCTGCACAGTTGGAGTATTAAAGCAAGGGGGTCAAATACTCAGCTATTTCCCAAGAGACGGCCAAGTCAAATATTGAAGCTTCCCACCCCAGTGCTTCTAAATGACATACATACCTGGGATAACATTTTGCCTTCTGATTTGAATGGGTTGCATTTACCCTACTGACCTGTTATGTTAGATGAAGGACCAGGCAAAGGATAGGTGGAGGTTTTTGGTGAAAATAAACACTTTGTGGACCAATGAGAAGAAACACACTAAGGCCAAAGAATCCAAAATAAGGCAGAACTGTGGTGTGGTGTTATCAGGTGAGTACCCAACATGTGGTCAAGGATGAGCATTCACCAGGCAGCCCACAAGATCACACACTCTGCCCCATCGCTGATCCCAGAACAGTCTCAACGAGGAGAAAGCCCACCTGTCAGAGCTGCACAAACATTGGAGAACCAGTGCAGCTTTACAGACCTGACATTTTATGGACCAAACAGAACTGGGATGGAAAGACTGGATTCACCATCCCAAAACTCAGGTACTTCTAGAAGTCCTGTGTCTGCTGCAGCAGGTTCAGGAGCAGCGAAAACAAGTCATGTGATTCCCTAGAGTGACCTCGCACCTGTTGCGGTCAGGACTGCAGACTGGGACGTGCTGAGTTTATCCGCAGGCCGGGTCAGGTCTGCCAGCCCGGCCATAACCAGGCCCTGCGGGAAAAGGAGAGATGCACACCCTCACTGAAATGACACATCGCTTGCCCTCTTGTCTGGTTCAGCACTATGGCTGCATCTTGATCTGAGATGCTGAAGTCCGTATTTCGAAACTACTTTCGCTTACCCATTTGCAGACCGGAGCCCAGAAAAACACAGTCCTGGGCCCTGTGAGAAAGGAAATCGATAGAAATGGCTATATCACACTATCTGGCAGATAGGTTAGTTAAAGACTCACTGATACTTACTGAGTCTAAGAACAAAAGAGAAGTTTGGAAAATTTTTCCCCCACTAATGGTACAAACAAACAGCTGGTTCCTTCCAGGCAAACTGCGGGGGAGGCAGCTGGAATACCCCTCAGAGGTGCGACACTACACAATATTCTAATATTGTAAATGGTTTAACTTTCTAAAATCATGCTTTAGCATAAGCAGCACGATTATTTTAAATTATGGGTCTTTCAGTACAACTTAGAGGTTTCATTCATACCATTGTATTTTAGCAAATTCCCAAATTTTTAGTTTTGCAGCATAATATTTTCCTCTTATCCTGGCTTGGACTCAGGTATTAACTGTCTGTGGATAGACAGGCTAAACCTCCCCATCAGCTGCTCGGATCTATAAATAAACACATGTGCGCACTTCTGGGTTGGCTCATTCCAGAAGATCGCTCTTGCTTCCTGGATCTGGACTTGAGGAAGACGCTGCTCTCCGTTACACTCTCAGCCAATCGGCTTGCGGGGCGTCGTCTTGGCGCCTCCTCTTCAGTCATGTGCTCGCCCTTATTCACCCCTGGGCTGGGTATCTAACATATCACTGTGGGCTGGATACGGACTGATACCAAATCTTAATTGTGTTTTGTGCACAATTCGCTAGGGTTAATCTTTTGTGATAGCCCAAAGCTGACCTTTAATGAAAAAATGAATTCTTAAAAAAAATGCTTCACCTTCACATTAGAGACAGGAGCTTTATTTTAAAACAGTGGTTTAAATGCATGCAGCTGATTCATAAATGCATGGACCACTAAAAATTATTTTGTGGCAGAGGGTGTTTGTAATATGGCTGCACAGCACAGCTGTGACACTGAAAAGAGGTTACATTTCTGTCCCGCCTTATAAAATACGGCAAACTTGTCCGAACAAGTCACCTCAGATTATTACGAAAATTGTCGCAGTGGTTTCCCCGCGTTTGTCACAATTATTATTATTATAAGATACACAAAAAATGTATACACTAAGAACGACCGTGAAACGTTTCAGACCCCAGGACTGAGTTCGCTTGTATTTTTAACCTCGTAAATTTAAGCAGATGTCGGATGATTAGTATCTCCACAGATCCAAAGCACTGCCAGTTTTTGAGTATGATAAAAGCATCATGTCACTCGCTTTGGCGTATTTTGGATAAAAGGCAGAAAGGACATTACGTCTAGACACGAATCTATGGATCTCTTATTTAAAAACTTGTTTAAACCACAAATACCTTGGAAATTAAATGCAGCCGGTTTGAGTAATATTATTCAAATGGCTCCGAAAAAAAAGGTCATTTATCCATTGTGGCCGATTTAAGGAGCAGGATTCCCTGCAGAATAGGTGACCCCATTCACTGCTGTTAGAACTAGGCCTACATGGTGCGTGGATGATTTTTGACTAACTGCGTAAAATCCCAAGTGTCCCTCCATGGTTGACTAGTTCACATATTGCATGGCTCATGGTAACAAAAACGCGAACATATGGCGCTAAATTCAAGCTTCAAATACGGGTAAAGCACTCTGCGCGCTAGCTCGCCGCAAGCATTGCTATTTTCTTACCTGCTGGGTGGTTGTAGAGGGGTCTCAGTTTAGCCGGTAGCATGTGCTCGATCTTGTCCAGGGTCCTGTGATAAGTAGCCCTCAGTCCGACGAAAGCCATGTCTGGTTATTTCTCAGGAACGCGGATTTACTGATGTGACGATGACCGAAAGAGTGTATATATAAAAATAATAGCACGTTCAGTCAGAAGCGATGCGGAGTACGATCGATCGACCAAAGTATGCCGATGTTGTCCCTTCACTGTTCCCTGTCCCACTCAGGACCTCCCATTGGACACCTACAGTCGCTCATCCTCAGCTACTGGGAAGCTAATTCCATTGTTGCGCTGGTCTAAGGATGCTGCTCCGCGGACCAGTCACCGTAACCGGAATAGCATGACCCGCCCTCGGTGGTATCTTATTGGCTGACAAACCCCCGCCCCCGAACCTTTCCGCCAAAGGCGTTTCATTGTACCCATACATTTTATTGTTAGGTGCTAAAGCGTGACGATGTCGTTTTAAATGCATATGCGATTGTTTCTTAATGATGCCGTTGTGTTTCACCTGTACACGAACAGTAATCTAATGTACTTCGGAAGGGTTACATTTAGGCTATTTGGGGTTAGAACGAAATTAACTAACTTGAGGCATGTTCAGTAGCCCGCATCCACCCACGCTCAACAGCGCCCCCCAAAGCAAGAAGGCAGCTATTTTGATTTTGTGACATCCTGACACTTTATAATAAGCATAATAATTGGAAATGTTCCAAAACATGACTTAGACATTATAGGAACTGCATAACATATTGTATTTATCGAAACCCATATGGCTAATGATCTTTACCTGATTCAAACGACATTGTTAATGAAGGTTGGTTGGGCTTTTGTGATATTAAGAACTACATTTGTAAAATACAACTCCGTGGGTTGTTATATTTACGGCTTCGTGAATTAAAAAGTTAAACGGATTAAACTCACAATTCCTTTAAATTACGGCTTTTGCTAAAGTTCTCATGGGGATGTCAAACTGCCATCCTCCTGGCAGCAGTGTGTGCTACTTTTCTCAGAACCTCGGCTCTTATACGCCTTAACGAAAGACTCTCGCCGCAAAATTATATATTTTGTAAGATGATCGGAACTGGCTGGGATAGGGAACACGACGCCTCCGATTACGAGGACAAACGCCACAACAGACGCTGCGTTGCGACACGTGACTGTGACGCGCACGGAGACGCCGTTAGAGGGCGGGGCGTATCTGTGTTATCGCGATGTTTAGTACCTGTCTCTCATTGGACGAGAGATCCTGCAGGGCTGGAGAGAGAAGCGAAGTAAATATCCGAAGAGCTACCGAGGGGCACCGCTGTGCTTCCCGTGTAGCCTGGCGGCGGGGGTCGGGACGCGATGATTTAGTTCCGTTCCCGGTGCGACAACAACCTAAACGGACGACAAGCCTGACAACGGCGGAATCAAAGTTCTTTCAATGTTATTTTTAAAAGTCGGGCTGTTTGAGCATCATGTCCGGCTCCGGTAATCTAATTTGGGATGTGAGGAAGCGCTCCATCGGGTTTCACGACCCGAATTCGATCAGGATTAACTACCTGGGTAAGATAATGCGAAGGCAGGGCCAAGGGGTACTGTCTTCGGGGACAGGGACTCGCAGGCTGCAGCTGTCAGAAAAAGAGATGCTTATATTTCTGTTACCGTGCGGGCTAGCTCACAGCAACAGAGTGATCGGATCGTTTCCAAGCCGTCGACGTCTTTAGTGTGTTTGTGGGTGTGTGTTATTTAGCCACGTACAATTTTGTCCCTGTTCAGTTGTTTATCGGAATGTGCTTGATTTCTGTCCGTCACAACATCCTAACGGGCTGGAAGTTTATATACATTTGCCCCGTTCAAGACTTTGTACCCCGGGACATCAAGCCGGCCCTAATACACATTAGGAAACTTTCGATTTTGCGGAGAGTTAGTTAGTTAGTTAATTAGTTGGTTAATTATCTTCCCACTGTGCTGCTGGTTAAAGCTCGTCCTTGGCGCGCGTCGCTCCGTAGCTGGGCGCTTTTCTCGCCGCTGCGTCTCCCTCTCTCCCCTTATCTGTTTCACAAGTCGCCTGTTATTGTCCTAAATAAAACTTCTGCATATATACAACAGTCAAGTAACACACGAAGGCAGCACGTGGTTGTTTTTTCTATTTTTTTCCCCCTAAATTTGGTTGTTTGTTGTTGACTCAAAACAACATTTATTAGTGTTAACGGCATTTTATATTTCAATTAAATAATGCCTACAGCTTTTTAAGTTTAATATTTTATAAGCGTATTGTTCATAAGTATAGCGATCAGTAATTAAAAGCGTTTCGGCTGACATTGCACTACGCAGTCCTGTTGTTGAGCTGTGCGTTTGTTTACAATCTTTCCTGGCATTTGGTCGGAAGACTGCTTTTTAAAACTGCGACTACAAATTCATGGCTTAGTTTGCTATTATCACTCGCCAAAGAGGGAAACGTGATCAGACACAAGGCGTTGTCCTTTTTTACGCTAAATTAACCATAGAGTGTATTATGGCCGACGTGCGCTCTTTCGGGTGGTCGCGGTCCGTCCGCTTTAATAGCGCCGTTTGCCGTGTTGAGCTTTCCGTCCCGTGGATTGATGTTTGGGTTTTAAGTACGTAAAAACAAAAAAAAAAAACTTGCATCTCATACTTTTAAAAATGTTAGTTTTCGCAGAAAACACCATCTTCCGCTCAGTCCCATAGTTTTTTTTTTGTACCAAAGCTTCTTTTTTCATAATGTCTGAATGTTTATAAGGTTAGTTTAATGTTGGCCCCGTAGTCACCCAAGTGAACGCACTCAGCCTTGGCTGTGGCTGGATGTACACGTCTTTCTCTACAAATGTCGCACTTCATATTGCGAATCCTTCGCACAGTTTGCTTTGTTGCGGTTTTGGACGTGTTGCATGTTTTTGAATGAAACAGGCCTTTGGAAAGGTGCTCGCTGAGACCGTCACCTGCCCTGTTAAGGTCACTTCTGCCGTCTCCGCACTGCCTTAGCTATTAATATCTGTAATGCTCTTTTTGTCGAATAATGGGCTGATTTGTCGCCGTTTTGGCAGTATAAAAAGTATACTGCAATCACACTCAGCCCATAGTTTTTTTTTTTTTTTTTTTTTAATTGAATGGGTCCGATAAATCAGACCCTGGTATAGGATTGTTGTAGCCCGAAAAAGACTACCGGTTTCTCAGTTACTCGTTTTGATAGAAAATTGAAGATTCATAGCTGACGAAGGCGTTTGTGTTCAGTTGTCTATGATCAGTTCAGAGTAATAATGACCCGTGGCCTGTACTACGAAGTGGGGTTACTGGCACATCGGGGTAACTTGTCGGATTTAAGGTACCACAGTTTAAACTGGACTTCGTTCTCTTACAATTTGCCCAGACTACCTTAAATCCGACAAGTTACCCCGGTAAGCCAGTAACCCTGCTTCGTAGTACAGGCCACAGGGCTGGGGTACCATTGTTGACCTGTTTTTGTTTTTAGCTATGGGGACATACATTGTCTGTTGGCTGTTAAGTTTGCCCATTGGGGTGGTAGGTTGACCTACAAAGTGCCCCTCCCTGAGGAAATAATGCCACCCCCGTTCATGGCGGTGGACTTACTGCTTGAAGGGCAGCGGAGGCTGGCGAGTGGTCAGGCATCGGTCTGAAGAGCGTGTGGATTAAGTCATTGTTTTGGATTCTGCTCCAGATGGCAGTGTAGCAGAAGGGATTGTGTGCACCTCGGGCCCGGGTGTTGGGCTGGATCCCTGTCTGCTTTGGCTGTGGAGATGCTGGGCCTTGTACAGAAACGCAGAGCCCATGGGTGTTTGCGTCAGTGCTGGGATGACCTTGGTCCAGACTGCATTCTGCCGACTCCGCCACGCTTCTGATTTGTGTTTTCTGACTTTGGTGTGCAGACATTTTTGTGCTGTCCTCCCATCTTAAGTTGTCGGGTGGTTCGTTTTGGCCGGCAGTCGTTAGCTTCGCGAGTTCAGATTTGGCCGCTGAGTAGTTCATGCAGATTGGCAACACCCTAGCGGATCCCATCAGACACCTGCTGCGTCTTCCCTTGCTGTCCCTTCTTGTACACCCACCTATGCTTCTAGTATCGCTGCCTCAGTAAAATAAGAGTAATTTGCATTAGCCCTGCAAGGTAACAGGTGAATGATTCAGAATGAGCCTGGCCGCTTCGCCGAGATGGCTTTGCTTGCTCTGACTAGTGCTGTGTGACACGCTCCCTCCAGTCTGGGGGGGGGGGGGGGGGGGGGGGGGGGGGGGGGGCGGGGGGGGGGGGGGGGGGGGCCGCGCGGGGGGGGCGGGGGGG
>JAODLD010000086.1:1874228-1885571 GCA_026781065.1 Mormyrops boulengeri | reverse complement strand
ATCCATTATACCCCCCCCCCCCGCCCAACTAAACACCTGAAAGCTTGTAGCCAGACTCCAGCAATATGTGCTTAAAGAGGCATTTGTCTCCAGATTCTTGGGTCAAATCATGACAGCATTACAGAGGGGAGGGGGGAATGACCATCTGTTCAGTAATTTTGAATTAAGTAAGCCTTTTATGAAAATGGGTTTCAGGACGGTGAGGTATTGGTCAGTATGTGTGAGATTTGCAGCCAATGAGGTGCTGTGCCAGTGCCTGTGCCAGTGAATTTTAGGTGGCAGTTTACAAGACGCCCTTCTATGGCCATAGCCTTGTAACTGAGGACTGTGTGTGGACACAATCCCAGACCTGCTTTGTGCAGCTGTAGTCTTCCAACGTCTCCATTAATTCCATAAATGCACAACATATACAGTTGGATGGATGTATTACCAATTTATGCTTGATCTTCATTAACATTGGTCTCATTAATGCACTGCGGTGCTCTACCCCAGCTCAGTAAGTTTGCTGACCTGACTGTCAGAAAGGAATCCTAGCTGTTGGGGTCCTCTTAAGATGGATAGCAGCTGTGCACAGTGAGCTGATGTCCCACTTTTGGGTTTTTTTTAAATGTCTGATTTGATTGGTCAGAGACTTGTATCCATGGGTGGAGCTTAAGAGTTTTTGCTACTAGCCAGCCAGGCTAGCTCCGTGAAGAATATAGTCCGACATTCAAGGTTTTTCTTTTGTACTCGCCCTTTGTCAAAATGACTTGCCACAGGCGAGTCGGCGTGATTAAGTTCCGTCCCTCCTTGTATCATTTGTGCAAGGTATTGCAGGATGTCATACCAACAGAAGAGCTCAGTTGAGTAAGACACCTCGGGGGAGCTGTACCAGCCATTCTTCTGGAGTCTGGTTCTGCTTGGCCCATCGCTCTTATCAGCCAGGGACAATGTTGTTGATGCTGCCCTGGCCCTGCTGTGTGGCCCGGCTTGGAAAGCAGGTCCCCGCTGTAATGAAGTCCAATGCGAATAGTGCGTCTGTTCCTCCAAGAGCACCGTCGTGTTCCTCTGGTTTTCCGCGTCTGTTTGTTTCAGTCTTGATCACGACTGTGAAATTCACATGTGCCTCCAGTTACTTCAGGTCATTTCTGGCCTTCGAAAGGGCGTTTTAAAAGCTTGCTGATGAAATGCCAACTTCTGTAAAACAGCAGCTCTGAGCCATAGCAAGATGCTTCTAGTCTCTTTATCGCGACTGATCAGAGCCTTGCGGTGTAAACGCTACCCTGGAATCCGTTTGGTCGTAAGTGCTCGACTGGCTTCCTTTCATTCATCGCTTACTGTTCATCATCCAGGTGAGATGGTGCCCTTTGGAGATGCCCATCTTGCGATATGCCACACAGATCCTTCTGGTTGGCTGGAGTAGTCCTCTTCTCGCTGACCCCCCAGTGTTGCTCTTGCAGCTTGCCTGCTGGTCCGGAGATTTCAGAACTGTCACTTACAGCCATAGTTTTGACTCAATTTCAGTCTGTGTTGTAGAACTCTGTTTTGTCTTTTGAATTTTATTAAACGTGATTTAACAAAAAAAAAAATGTTAGCCTGCTGCTATTAATTTGTGGACTGTGTGCTGTAATTTTGGTACTACCCCGTCCTCGTATTTGCATCGGCAAACACCGACGCGTAGCTGACTAGCAGGGAGAGCCACCACTTTTTGGACTCTGGAAACGCTGCCTTTCCCAAAGACAGTATTCAGGCTATGTATGTCGAAGGACGTCCTGTAAGCTGCTTCCACCTGCTTCCTGGTGGGAGTGACTAATCTATGACCACCCCCTCCAAAAGTGAACCACCTTCCTCAGCTTTCTGTCACATATAATTTAAAAAATCTCCCTTATCTATGTTCTCTGGCTGTTTTAGCCTAGGCATAATGGCAGTGTACAGGCCCATGACTTTCTTTGGCTGGTTTGTTGTGGTGGGGGGTGGGGGTTGGGGGGGGGCTTGGCCTTGGTGCTCTACCCCACTTCAGGCCCAGAAGCTCAGAGCTGGTCTGCGTCAGCCAGCCTGTTGTGTATCATGCCTGGTCTATTTTTAAAGTCTTTCTACATGCTGGAGTGGTGGGGTATTTTTGGAACATACCCCCTACCTCTTATCCCAAAGTTGTTCCACAGGGTCGGGAGTTTTTATTTGGTCCTTTGTTCTTTGTGAAGGTTGTCAGGTGGCGTTGGGGTGTTTTTCAATCACAGCATTATGCCACCAAGCTAATTGGGTAATGCTTATTGGTAGTGAAGGAGTCGACAGTCTGTGGCTTCCTGATGTTGTGGTGGCAGTCACATGGGTTTGTTTACCAAGCTTTTCCTATTTCAAACGAGTCCGTCAATCTGTCCTTACGGCGGTGGCCTGCCTTTGGACCGGCGACCTCCGTGTGATGTCTGTGGGTCCAATTGATGGTAGTTGTATCTTGAACCTGGGCCACAGTTCCAGAAACTATAAAGACCATCGGTTTGATGATCCTGTGATGAGGTCATCATAGACTTTCATGATGCATGGCTGGTAGGGTTAGAAGTGAGACGGACTGCCAAGCAACCTAAATATAGACAAGGGAATGGTGGTGAGGGTCCGTAAACTGTTAAAAATACACCTTTTGGGCTGGGGGGCAGGAGCTCTGGATGACTATTGTGCAATGAGGTGCTAAAGCTTGTTACTCTTGATGAAGGTAGGGTGAGCGCACTGTCAAACTGATAATATTGAGGAAATGTCTGAGAGGTCGGTGCAGGTGTCTGTCCTGTTAGATCTTGCGTTCCAAGCATTTCAGTGAAGTTGGGGGAAAATCCCTCTTCTGGCCCAGTCATTAGCATCCATGTGCTGGCCCCTGCAACAGCCCCCGGAAGATCCTTATCTGTCAGCTGACTGATCTGTCACTGTTGTGCATGATTGACGTTTTAAATTATGGTTCTGTCTGCATGTGAATATGTACAAAGATCAGCTCAGTGCTGGAAACCTCTATGCCTTTTGTTTCAGGAAGAAGGGAGTTTGTCCAGAGGCTCAAACTGGAGGCCACGCTGAACGTGCATGACGGCTGTGTGAGTACCCAGGCCGGCCGCTGCTGTAAGCTCCTGTCTACCCTGTCTACCTTTATCAATTGCCTTACCATCGGAGGTGCTAAGGTTGCAGGTTTATTTTGCTAAATAAGCTCTTGCATTTCTTGCTGTTCCAATGGCTTGAAGCCTTATGGGCGATCTGTCTTTGCACATACCTCCTCGTTCAGCTTTCTGCTCTTTACCCGCTAATCTGCCTGTCATCTATGGTCCAGGCTTTATTTCTACTGATTGTAGTGTGATTCATTTTGCTTTTGGTACTTAAGATTTTAAAGATTTAGGCAGAATGTCTTATGCCGGCTAGCTGAGTGTCCGGTCACGTCATTGAAGGTTTCTCGCAGTGCAGGGGCTCAGTGACTGGTATGTGTATTAGGGCTGGGCAATATGATGATATTATCGGATATCAGAGAAGTATCCCGGTGTCAGTATCTGACAGTGAGTAACCAGCGATTATCGTCTGTCGTGAAAGATGACGTAGGCTACGCGCCAAGCATGATAGCAGAAGGATTTATGATTTGGCTTTCGGTTTCAGCAGCCAGCTAGCCTAGTTCAGAGAGATCATGGCTATTATAGCGCATTACCCATTGCAGTGATACTGTGTTCGCTGTTCTTGTAAGTTTGGAAGTTCAACGTTGTTGCGTTGTCCTTTTCTTACCAGCCCCCCATCCCCCAGCTCAGCAAAAAAAAATTCTGTGGGGACCCCCAAACCCCTTGGCAAGGAAACTGATGTCATGACCCATCACATTTGCATGTTTTGGAAAGCCTAAATTAATGTTAGCCATCTCTGTTTCTGTGGTTGGGGAGTGGGTGACACTTATCATTTCTCCCTGTATTTTTAAATTAAAATGTTGTTTTTAAGAGCTTGCCTAGCCCTCGTGTATGGTTGCTATCATTCTTCCATCTGTCAGGGGCTCAAACCCTGTCTTCCCAGGTCCCGACTGCTCTCAGAACTCTCTTTCCCCTATCCTGTGTGATCAGAGCTTTTAGCTGGTCACTACACAGTGTACTGCCTCTATTTTTTTCAACTGATGCTTTACAAGCTAGTTATTTTTGGCACACAATGAAATATGACATCATTGATTGCCCCCTCATCTCTCTCAAATTATATACTGGCTTTATAACAGTGATTGGACAGAGAGCTTCTGAAAGGCCTGTAGTGAAACGAGAATGGCATCACTGTGCCTTGGGTGTCTGCCTACCATCTAGGGTGCACGTGACATTGCTCGCAGTGCACTTGGACCTCTGGGCTGGAATGTCTTGTCCCAGCCTTAAGATCCACTGAGTCAGTCTGTTCTACACTGTCCAGTAAAGCTTCTCCTTGGCAGTTCTCCCCATCTTGCTTTGGAAAAAGATGAATCAGCCTGACCTGTGATCTTTCTGAACACAAGACCCATGATCTTTAGAAGCTGGCCAGCAGCGGTGTTCACCTCAAAGAAGCCAAAAGTTCGTCCTCAGAAGCCAGAGCTGCCAGTTTGATAGGGAAAATCTCACACTCACTGCCTCTAGGCAGGGTGGCCCGGTCACCTGAGCCCTGCTGTCAGTCCCGGCAGCTCTGGGGCCTCCTGCGTCACTGTCTCAGGTCGGCCGTGGTCTGGATGACATATCAGTTACTTTCAGGGTTGTCTCCTTGTTCCAGTCTCTTCACCGTTGATCACTAGTGAAATGCAATATTCATTAGCTTAGGAGTCTGATGAACAACAATGCCGTGTCATCTCTCCCCCGGGATGAAAGATCGATTGTACAAGAGGTGCAATTTAGAGGAGCTGTAAGAGCAAATGACAGGGTTTGGCAAAGGGGCTCTTTGGCTCCTGCGTCCCTTGGCCTCCCTCGGAGTGGAACATCAGCCAGATGGGATGCGGAAACTCCAGCAGCCGGCTTGCAAGGTGCTTTGAGCTGTTAGGGAAACGGAACAGAAGGTTTCTGACTTGGGATTTTGGGTGCGCTACCTCGTCTTCTGCATGCATGAACCGTCATCATTTGATGGAGGCTTTGACTTCTAAGCTAGTTTCGGATGTGCGTCTGTGGCTTTATTGTACATACGGGACCAGCCTTGCTGTACTTGTTGCCATCTACATGTGGTGCGGTTTTTCATTTTTCTTGCTCTGCTTTCTTGCTCAGGTGAACACGATCTGCTGGAATGACACCGGCGAGTACATCCTCTCAGGATCCGATGACACCAACCTGGTCATCAGTAACCCATACAACAGGAAGGTAGAATGAGCTCGGTCTCTCTCTCAAACCGCATCTCCGACATGGGGTGACTGGGTTCTCAAGAGTGTGATGCTTCCACCACGGTCACTACCGTGCTATTCTGGAAAGTTCCTGTGCTCACAATCGCCTGTTTTTCCCCTGTGGCCCTAACCTACCTGGGTGTCTTCATCACTGCTAATTATATTCTGACAACGTTACATGCATCCCTTAAAGCTATACCTCCCCTGACCGATGTATACAGCAGAAACATTATGGAACAGAGCAACAGAAATGGCTGTGGGAAAACACTGTTCTCTTAAGGGGCTTCTAACCACTGCAGTAATAAGAAAATGGAAGATTTCAAAGATTCACAAAGGCAGAAATGACCTGAAGGTTCCCCAAAAGGGCTTAATGTCATTGTGTATGTTCTGGTGGTTGTGATCAAACCCTAATATTAATCTTTTCCTGATGCTTTGATATATGGTTAAAAAAAAAAAACTTAGCTGGCAATAGCCTTGGTGAGGAAAGCCACTGTTTGAGACCTCTTAAACAACTTCTCCGTCATCAGGTCAAGACTACCATTAACTCAGGGCACCGTGCCAACATCTTCAGCGCCAAGTTCATACCGCAAACCAACGACCAGCAGATCGTGTCCTGCTCCGGCGATGGTGTCATCTTTTACACCAACACAGAGAAAAGCGCCGAACTCAACAGACAGTGTCAGTTCACCTGTCACTATGGCACGGCCTATGAGGTAATCCCATCAACCGTATCCATGAAGTATACAAGCACCTCGCTCAACCTGAAGGGTCCAGGCGCAGACCCTTACTGAGGGTTTGTACTGTGTATATTACTTCATTGTAATGGAGTCTTTGCATTGGCCATATTTAATTCATCTTAAGCCGGGCTCTTTATAGCAGCGGTAGCCATGGATGCCTGTAGGTTGAGTCATGTAGCCGGTTTCTTTATCGGTAGATCATGACTGTCCCGAACGACCCCTACACCTTCCTGTCATGTGGCGAGGACGGCACCGTGCGGTGGTTCGACGTCCGAATGAAGACCAGCTGCACAAAAGAGGACTGCAAAGATGTAAGTGTGGAAGAGTATGGAGGGATTATTCAGACATTATTAAATTAATGTGTGCATCAATAAATATATTGTGAAATGTGGCAATAAGTTTAAAGATTTATTTTCTTTCTTCCTGCGAGGAACTCTTGTTCTGAATGACTTTAAGCAGCTTCACAAGATTGCTGTGCAGGGGTACGTTTCCCAAGAGTTCCCGTTACTGACTGCGTAGTTGTACCCATTATGCTTCTGGGAAACGTATCCCAGGGTGGGTTATGCTGCAATCGGACATTCTCGTTTGTAGCCTGCTCCATTGCACAAGTTCCTTGAGGGTTGCAAACACATTTTTATCAGTGTTGTACTCAGAAAGAGCCGCCGCCATTTGCAGTTTCTTCCAACAACCTTCCAGTTTGCTCTCTGAAGTCTTGTATTATCTGCCCTAACAGTTTCATCTGCAAAAAGCATTTTTCGTACCAGTTCCAATAAGCTGTTCCGGGGAATGCGCCCCAAGACCTACTGCATATAGCCAAAACCGTGCTTAACTGCAAACCATCCGCAAACCCCACATATGTGTGATTTTCATGTATTTACATATGGTAATTGATAAATTAAGCGGAGTAATACATTACTAACGTTAAAAATGGTAGTGAAGTTCACTGCATATCATTATGCTTGAATTAAAGGGATTCTGATGTTTTGGCCCAATTCTCAAGAGACGCTAGAGCAATGAAAGACATGCTTTGTACACTTCTCAAAGGACGAATGAACAATGAACTGTCGCACATTTTACCCTTTTTTTATTTCAGACCATGGTTTACCACGGATAACTGAAACCACAGATACTGGTTTACTGCTACTACTGTATATCCAGTGTGGTCATATTGGATTCAATGGGAGCATTCAAGTGAAAATGATCACCAATCAAAAAGCAGTATTCAGTAGAGCTCTCCCTCAAACCTTTGACGGGTGAAAGTGACAGTTTCCATTTCAGTGCTTGAGTCATGTGCAGCATAATTGAAATAAATTAAAAAATAAAACTAGCAATAATTGGCGGATGATAACAATAAGACATGAACAATTTTCTTAACAGATTTATTTATACTCAGATTTCATATGATTATCATTTATTTATTGCCACATTTCACAATATATTTATAAATGCATTTATTTGTTTATTAAAGTCTGAATAATCACCCATAGGGGACGGTCACCAAACCTCCTAAACAATCCCGTTTAGATGCAAGGTTTGTGCTGGGCAGAGAAGTCGTACATGCTTTAGCAGAGCGATTGAGGGTCTCGCTGGCAGGGGTATGTCGGTAGCAGTCTGGCATTGCTGACTCGCTCCTCCGGTCAGCGGCTAGCATTTTCACAAGGTACTAGTGGATTCGCCATGTAAAATGAGGGTGGAGTTTTAGGGTGTGGTTAGGAGACGTCTCCAGGTGCCGGCCGGAGCCATGTAAATCTGCACATTTCAGTTAAGCCCCACCTTACTGACAGACCTGGCTTCTCCAGTTAAAATGGGTCCCCGCTGAGCTGCTCTGTGAAAATGAAAACTGGTATATGGGTTTTCTGGCCTCCTGCCCAGATGTACTTCCGTTGTTTCGGTATGTTGATGGTACTTTTCTCATTTCAAGTCCTGAGATGTGGTGCACTGAGTTTTCTGCTTCAGTTCACTCTCTGAAGCGATCTGTTAAAACCCGTTAACCACGTAGGTCCATAAGACTCTGATGAAGAATCGCCTCTGAAGTTGTCCCCGCACATGTCCGATTTCCTCCACACAGGACATCCTCATTAATTGTCGGCGTGCCGCGACCTCAATCTCCATCAGCCCGCTGGTCCCGTATTACCTGGCCGTGGGTTGCTCCGACAGCTCTGTCCGCATCTATGACCGGAGGATGCTGGGTACCCGGGCCACAGGTAAGTGCTGCAGCCTCCGCAGAGACGACGGCCTCGTCTGCCATGGAGTTTTGCGTGTTCCTGTGAAAATCTGGTTGCTTCTTTGGATTCCGGCTCCCCCAGGGAACTACATGGGCCGCGGCACCACAGGGATGTGTGTGCGCTTTGTGCCAGCGCACCTCTCCAGCAAGTCGTGCCGTGTGACCTCGCTATGCTACAGCGGCGACGGGCAGGAGATCCTGGTCAGCTACTCCTCAGACTACATCTACCTATTCGACCCGAAGGACGACCAGGCGCGAGAGCTGAAGGGGCCGTCCGAGGAGAGAAGGGAAGAGGTGAGCTGTTTCCATGATCTGATCCCTTCTCCGAGTTGTCTCGGTGGCTTCGCCTTGTGGCTTTTCTCTGAGCTTCCTCCTGCTGCAGTCCTGCACATCTTTGTGGATGGAACCCTGAAGGTCTGAGCTCGCATGGAAGTACTTTTACCACTGTCTACGGTGAGATGGCGTGGCTCCGGCAAAGCCCTAAAGGTGCAGTCAAGCACTTTGGAATTTCAGAACCTGACAGGAAATAGGCTTAATTCTCCCATAGGCTATAGTTTTAGAACTCCGTTGTATTTGCACATAACTTTAGGAAGTCATGCGTTTTGGGTGGCGTGTCCTCAGACATTGTCACAGTCATGAGCTGCTGTTTCTGCTGTCCTGTGTCATCTGGACTCAAAGTTGAGGATCCAGGTTCCGAGTTCCTGGGTGGCCTGAACCGCAAACTTTTGCAGTCCCTGGTTACTCGCATGTTGCATTCCCACTGCATGACAGGAACTGTGACCTTTATGCTAAATAAAGAAGCTTGGGAGATGCAAAAGTTTGTAGGGTAAACTTCACATGTAGTTTTGTATGTGGGAAACTACAGTTTCCCCAAAACAATGGAGGGTGAACAAGTTTCTTAGGATTTGGAGGGGGTGTTTGAATGGTCGTGACAAATTGCCGCGGTGATATTATGCAAAAATATATCAGTGCACTAGTGCTTCAGGTCAACCAATCAGCAAAGTTTATCGCTATAAGCCCCGCACCATTAGTTCCTGGTTGAATGAAAAGTACCTGCCCCACAGCAGGGACTAAAAAAGGACCAGGAGTTACGATCAGTCCGAGTTCCTGCAGTGGGAATGCGACACAAGTTCACAAGTGGGGAAAAAACCTAGAGCACTGTACTTTCTGGGGCAATGGAGGACTATTGAGTGGCTAGAGTGTGAGGGAACAGGAAGTGACACAAGGGTCTGTGTGTAGTACTGTTGTTCTGGAGCCTCGGCCACCTGTTAGTTTGATGGGGCTGAGTGGTTTTAATAGCTGCATTTCAGTAGATCCTTAAGCACTCCCCTACATCTGACTTGGCTCTGATTTTGATGTTTGCCTGGTCGTTTGTTCGGTGGCCACTTCCTTTTCTTTTGAAGACGACCCCTCAACACTTTCTGCTTGTGGGGGGAGTGTGCTGAGTATGAAGATTAGGGACACCCCCTCCAGACACCGTGTGTTCAGCTGCACCTGCAGTGATTCAGCTGGAATGTCTTTCCAAATATGGGCACCCATCCCCCCAGTTCTGCACGCAGTGTTCCTTCAGTGACAGGAATAGCCCAGCTCTGGTAGCTTTAGGCCAGCTGTAGGTTCACCTGCTACATGTTATCGGCTATGATTCTGCTCAGATGGTACTTTTGGGAATGGCTCAGCTCTAGAACTGAAACCACATGGCTCTGTCAAGACAGGAGAAAACAGGCTGTGAAGGACTCAGTGGGTGGGATTTATCCTGGCTCCCAATTAAAGTGCAAAGCCAGAAAAGTCCCCAATGGGGAGTTGGATAACTCTGTGATTGACAAGACACACTACCACCTACGCTGAGCTGTGGTCTTGCTTTTCCATTACGTTTCTCTCACAACCTGCCCTGTTCTAAGGTTTATTAACATGGTAGCGTTTGTCAGTGATGGTCATATTGTGACCAGCAGGGCTATTTTTGACCAGTTGCTGCCCTTGTCACAGACTGATGGGTTATTTATCGCCCCTCCCAGCTGCGCCAGCCCCCGGTGAAACGGCTCCGGCTGCGGGGCGACTGGTCCGACACGGGGCCCCGAGCACGGCCCGAGAGCGAGCGGGAGCGAGACGGTAGGGAGCGCCCTGCCCACACGGACACAGTCGTCACACATTATCAGGCGACTACACTTGTGACATGCCAACCTCAACACACTCCTAGCAGATCTGTGATGCTGAGCTCCTGTAGCTCAGCAAGTAGAGCATCGTGCTAACAATGCAAAGGTTGTGGGTTCTAATCGCAGGAAGTACACACAGATTGTAAGCCTCTATCTCTTTATTGCTAATATTCTTAGCATCGGTCTTGCTCAGTTGTAGTGCCAATCCCCCATGAAGAGCGGCGGGCAGGCGAGACTGATTTGGGACTCGGTGGCCTTGTGTGGATACAGGGCATAGCGTCGGTCTCTTCCCCACATGCAGGTGAACAGAGCCCCAACGTGTCTCTGATGCAGAGGATGTCAGACATGCTGTCGCGGTGGTTCGAGGAGGCCAGCGAAGCACAGAGCAGCAGGGGGCGCAGCCAGCCCCAGCCCCAGCCCCAGCCCCGGCCCAGGGGTAACCTGCTTCCACTCCTTTGAGTTGCTTCCCCATTAGCCGCAGGCTGTCTTGATAGGAAATTTTCAGTTACGCTTGAGTAGCTCACACTGACAATGAGTGAAAAGGGGCTGATTTTGTTCTGCTTGCCACAGTAACCAGAGCCCAGCCCGAAGGGTCCGCATCTGCCCCAGAAACCGCCCAGGAAGATCCTGTTCCCCCCGAAGCCTCCATGGAGGTGGAGACCCCAGCTGAGCCGCTCCCCAAGTCTGCCTCTTCGTCCTCCAGCTCCTCCTCCACAGTCACTGCCCCGCCCCCTTCTACATCCTCATCCCTGGAGAGCCCGCCTTCGTCCTCACTGCTGTCCTCCCCTGACTTGGAACAGAAGATCTTGGCCACTGCCCGCTGTCCCGACCCCGCCCCCGCCCCCACCCCGGCCCCCGCCCCCACATCGGACTCGCCCCCTCCGACCGAGTCTGCCCAGATGACGCAGCCGCTACAGTCTGGTAAGATTCGGG
>JAODLD010000086.1:1841952-1869016 GCA_026781065.1 Mormyrops boulengeri | reverse complement strand
CACCCCGGCTGTCCCAGATGTTTCTAGAGAATGTCTAGTCTTGTCATAAGTGAACTGTGTTCCTCCCCGTAGATTTAATTTCAGAGGATCGGCCGTAGGTGATAGGATGATAAGGTAAAAGGCCGCTCTCTCACTTCCCGTCCATTATAACTTGCACCTGTTTTAACACCTCGATGAGGTTTGAATGTGGAGGTTC
The DNA here is from genome assembly GCA_026781065.1 of Mormyrops boulengeri. Taxonomy (NCBI): domain Eukaryota; kingdom Metazoa; phylum Chordata; class Actinopteri; order Osteoglossiformes; family Mormyridae; genus Mormyrops; species Mormyrops boulengeri. The sequence goes on along the minus strand of JAODLD010000086.1, from coordinate 1,868,820 downwards.
TGGTTGATTCTGTCTGACCCTCTAAAGCCACTGTCACAGTTTTTAAAGAGAGTGTGCTGAGGAGCTCGACCAAGCCGCCTGCGCGTGTGGTGTACTAACGGCACCTCTGTGGGGTAAAGCACCCGGCTGTGGGGCACGGACAGCGCGTACAGAGCGGGCTTGAACAGCCCCATGCACCGCTAGGTTTGGGAGGGGGGTGTGAATTAATTGCATTGAATATTTCAGTTATGCCTGTGTGCCCTTGTCATAAATGGTGGGGGGAAACTGGGAATGGGCAGCAGCATCCGGGCTCTTGGACCTGCGACCCCCAGATATGATTCCCATAATGCAATGCTTGCTGTGTTTGTGACCTGGCATGTGTTTGGAATTGATTTTTCCTAAATTTTGAATGTGAAGCTTGATGTTTTTGAATTTTCTTTTTTTTTTTCTTCCTGAATTTCATCAGCTAATGTGGTTAGATTCGGTAAAATATTAGTTTGTTGGGATTGCCCTGCCCAGTTCTCTTGGCTACGACAAATGTACCTTTTCAGCTCACCAAAATCTCACCTCCTTCATTTTAAGAATATAAAACGCTGGTCCTAGCAGGTGAAGTGACGCTATAATGAAACGATCTATTTAAAGATGCATAACCTTATGTAAATGTACCAAGAATTTATAATATATTAATCTTTTTAAATGTCAACTGTCCGGCTGTGCTTAGTGGGTGCACTTCATACCCTTTAAGCTCATGGCAAAGTATTTCATTTAAAAATCATGAGCCTTATGGGAAGTAAATTTAAGGTAACTGTTTACATCTCTCTTAAATTAACGAAGTCACAAAGCACTGAAACTTTTTCACAGTTGCTTTGGCACATTTCATTAAACATAATATTCTCATGACTGAGCACTTCTCAAATCAGTTTATGTGTATAGCGTAACGGTATGATTAAACTGCGAAAGGCCCTAAGTATCTCATTGTCTGCACCCAAAACTAACTCATGTCTCAAAAGCAAATAATTCCATCGGTGACAGTCACTGCCACAAAAAGTACCTACATCGTTGTTTCAGCCAGAGTCAAAATGCTTATATTGCCCGAATGTCAGTGCAGACTTGCTTCTCATCCCTATAATTTTAATACAATGATAATTTATTCATTTCTTTCTCACTCACTGACTGATCATTTTTCTGAAGCAAACTGATTCTTAGGGTGGTTTTCCCACTGCCACGAAGAACCCAGCCATACTGTGAACAGTTTTCCATTGTAAAGTATCTTAGCCGTACCCAGGCCATAACCTAGCTGACGTGGTCCTGTTTAATAGCAAGGCTGAAAGCATGACGTAACCAAGCTGCGTGCGTCACCACAATCTGATTGGTCGCAAAGCACAGAGATACTGGTGATCTGCATCTATGCATGGAACATCTGAAGGAAAAGCGGGCATTTTCTGAATATTCTTCATTAGTAGTATCGCACATCGCAATGTATTGATGCATTCCCAATAACTCAAAATTTCCGGCCTCTTGCTTAAAGTACTATAGAACAGCTGAAAGGAATAGATTTGCATTGCAAATTTGCTCAAGTGAATGCTAATCCTGCTAGCGTTTGATGCTAACATAACATGGCAATTCTCTCAGGCGTGCTAGTGGAAATTAGCACACAGTGAATCATGATCTGTACCATATGAACAGTAAATTTTTGCATCACTTTTGCTCTCCAGATCTGGCAACGTTTTTACCGATCCGAAAAACTAAGTAAGCTGGAACCGTGCTGTGACTAGGTTCTCTTTGCGGTACGGCTAGGTTCCCAAATGCCAGTGGAAAAGCACCATTATTCTTGTAAGAGGCCCTAGTTTCTGCAGGGCTAGTAGTATGTAAATTTTGCTGCTAAGAGGCAGCACTGACATGCACATGTAAAGATCTGATGGAGTTCCTAAACTGGTCAAATCTAGACAAAATCAACCAAAATCATGTACCGTGGAAAGTATATCTAAATCCAAAAGTTTCACACGTTGCAAAACTTTAATGAGGAATGTTCTGTGCAGAAGTGACTTTCATTGTGTGGGGTTTACACATTGTTGTACAAATGTTAATTGCCATTTGAGATGTGCCAAAACAATTGAGAAACACTCATTTTAAAATCATTTAATCATCTTCCTAACAGTAGCTCGATACTTTTTCCTAAACAATTGTATTCTCATTTGTATTCCATTAGTCTTTTGCCGGAGTAGAAGGTCCTGCACCCACTGATCTGGCTTCACGCAGAATAAAAATTCTCCCTCAACATCCTCAGACTTCTCTCTTCCAGGCATGACAGGCATATTTTTATGGCCAAGCAATATGGGGGCTGTAAACATCACTGCATACATTTTATAACAGCTGATGAATGTTTGAAGTCTGTTCAGAAAACATTTGCGTAGATATTCTATGTAAATGAACAGAAAGGGTCACACAGAGCTTGATGGGAGCAGGTCAGGTCAGGTTGGGGAGCATGCACAGGTTCAGTCCCACACAACAAAAGACCCTGGGATCAGCCAGCACGCTGTCCAGTCCTTTTGGTTTGGTCCAGCCACTTGAGTCCTCAGTAATTTGGGACACGGCAGTTTTTCATAAATACAGTGTGTGAATTTAGTTTGCTATTATTTCAGATACAACTCTCATTGTTTGCATGATAAATGGGTATATTGTATTTGTAAACGATATGGAACCTGTTTGTAAGAGGTTACCTCACCCTAAAGTCTGACTCGTGTTCTGTGGCGCTAAAAGCACTGTATCCTTTAGGCTCACCCACGCATGAATATAACATTTTAAAACGCGTATGGAAATGCACAAAGAATACAGGAATGTGACGTAAAACCATAGTGAAGAAAAGTATATTGATGATATATTTGATGCCCCAGCTTCTGTAGATCCTTTGCTGTCTGTTTTACTCGAGCTGTAACTATTTCTCAGTGCTAGGTTCCCTAAAGTGATTTTCCATACCTTTTCAGCCAGCTTTCAGAAAGCTCGTCACTGAGTGGGCACATGCAGTTATCTGATTGGCTTGAAATTACAGGCGATGCATAATCAGATGGTAGTTTATTGATTAATGCCTTAAGTAACATCAAGTCCCCTCCCCCCCTTTTCTGGTATTTGAGAACAAAGATACCAGAGTATTTCATGTATGGCAGCTAAATGAGTGTGTTTACCCCTAACCCTTCAGTAAACCCTATTGGAAAAATCTGGACCGTGCTACTAGCTAAATTACTGGAGATATGATGTTTACAGACTTCTGTTTCACATGAAAAAAATAGAATTTCCATTTCTTCAGGCAGAAAAAGGCTTCTGTATGGGACTTAAGTATTATCGACTTCTCACTTCAGAACATTAGTACTAACTATCTCTGTGGATACTGGATTATAAGCCAAGTACATCTCTTGGGGGTCGTTTCACAATAAATCAGTGGCATTTCGTGGTTATTGAGCATGAGATTTATTTTTAGAAGCAAAGAGTTTTAGCTCCTTGGGTGATCAGATTACCTTCCTCATGAAATATCTTAAGCAAATAGGTTTTGGGTGACGGTGGTGCCGCTGCCTGCCGGTCCTTCCTTTTATGGCCCCCCCCCCCCCCACCCCAGGCGCTCTGCGGCAGCCCGCATTCAGGAGCTGTTCCGTAGGAGGAAGGAGAGGCGGGAGATGGAGGAAAGCGAGACGCAGAACATCCGCAGGCCCACAGTTAAGATGGTATACAAGGGCCACCGCAACTCCAGAACAATGGTGTGTACTGCAGCTGAGGATTGTGAGGCTAATGTGTAACTCCTCAAGACGCTCAATAAAAAGCATTTTGTCCAATACTTTTAGACTGTCTTAACCAGCGCCCTTGCACAGCAAGGAGCACTTGGACTTGCAGGCATTGCTTAGCAGGCCTTCCTTAAGGTGTATCGGTAGATGGAGGCTCACATGGCTCTTTGATCTCTGCAGATCAAAGAGTCCTGCTTTTGGGGAAACAGCTTTGTGATGAGCGGGTCTGACTGTGGCCACATCTTCATCTGGGACCGGCGTACAGCGGAGCACCTGATGCTGCTGGAGGCCGACAACCACGTCGTCAACTGCCTGCAACCCCACCCCTATGACCCCAGTGATTATCCCACAATGCAATGGGTTACTTTGGTTTCACACAACTTTGGTACATGGGAGTAAAACTTTGTGGTCAGTGGTTCCTCATTCATGTTACTTCCACTCTTTTCCAGTCCTGGCTTCTTCTGGAATAGACTATGATATCAAGATCTGGTCCCCACTGGAAGAGCTGCCGTCCTTCAACAGGGTTCTTGCTGATGAGGTAAGCGGACTTTGTAGCCTTCCTGCCTTCTGAACACGTTTTGCATGTTTTGTATCCATGTACAATTATAAGAACTTCATTCATCTGGTTGCTCCCTGCTTTGCATCACCCAAGTAGCATGTATCTGACATGGTACCTGTCCTGCTGTTCATGAACCAAACCACTCTAAAGCCTGTTCTCTGGTAGCAGCGCATCGTATGAATGCATCAAGCTAACCTTCCCTTGATGGAAGTGCGAGTCTGAATGGATGCAAGTGTTATGTCACTTGAGTCAACACTTGGATCTCCTCACAGGTGATAGCACGCAATGAGCTGATGCTGGAGGAGACCAGGAACACCATCACAGTCCCTGCCTCCTTCATGCTGAGGATGCTAGCCTCACTCAACCACATCAGGACTGGTGAGCATGTTGACAGGGCCAACCGCCAGCATCGCGACACCCAGGGACCGCCGCTTTAGCATATTGCATCCCTGATGCGGACCCTAAAATCAAGGATTGTGAATGAATACATGTAAGACCTGCTTAAGAAAATAAAGAATTTTGTCTAGCAACGTGCAGGCTCTGTCAATCTATTTGTGCTTCATCTGTACTAAGCAACTTGGCTTAACTTAGCTAGCATCGGTTTAAAGGAATAGGCTGGCATTGTATCAACCAGGTGCATTTCGTTATAAAGTTCCTGCTGTTTGCTTGGGTTGCCTTTGTTAAAACCAAATCTTGTTCCTTCAGTGTCCACAGTCCTTTGTCAGAGCTGCCTTCTTTTCTCTCTTCCTCAGACCGAGCCGAGGGCGATCGATCAGAAGGTTCCGGCCAGGAGAATGAAGATGAGCCATAGTGACTTGTCCTTTTTAAACTTTTGCTACAGAGTACTTGAACATTTTGTTTTGTACCAGCGTGGAATATTTCTGTAACAGAACAGTAGTGCAATTTCCAGTCCCTCCCGTTTTTTTAGTACTAACGTTTGTGTAAAGGACAGTGTGAACGGGGTCTATGGGCGCATTGGAACAGGGTCTGGTTCCAGGTTTAAAAAAAATGGCTGGAGTTTGAACATGTAAAGTGCAATACTTTTCCTCTGCCCCAAAAGCTATTTAACCTTTTGAGGTGTGCTTTCTTCATAGCTGAAGGCTGAAAGACTTTGTATACCTGCATGTAAACTTACGGCCAGAAATCACACTAAGTAAAATCTGTTCACACAGTGCTCCCTGGTGTCAAAGAATGCCAAGGAAGACTCCTCTGCCTTATCAATAAAAGGCACTACTGCACAGCCCTAAGTGGGGTGCCAATTTTGTTTGAAGAGGAGGGGAAGGTTCCAGAGTGTGATTTCAGAACCTGAAAAGATGAATTTTACCTATAACCTTGAATTCAAACTCGAACCAAGAAAGGAATGGAAAAAGTTTAGTTGCACAAATTAAATGCGTACAGTTTTCCAAAAAACAGTACCACACTACAATATATATCCTTTGCCATAACAGGAATTAACCACACAATTTTTGGGGGGGAAAAAGTCTACACACAAATTTCTTCAAGCTCGTCATTGACTATGCCTTCATCAATGCTCTCCAGCCTCAGTCTCTGGCCGTCCAGGTAGCGCGGCGCCCGTATTAGCGCGCGGCTGGGCAGCATGCCTTCCTCCCCAAAGAGCTGCAGCTTGGCATCGCTCTCAATCATCTTTGCCAGGCTGGAGGCATAGCTGTCCAGGGACTTGTGGATCTCAGCCTTGACTTGGACTGGAGGAGAACCAACATTTGCTAAAAAAAAAATCCCACAAAAAAAGGTTAGCGATGGACATGAAAGAACTTCAACCAGAGTTTTCCAGGTCACAGTATGTTAGGGTAGTCCTTAGCTATGAGTCAAATTTTAAAATGGCAGTTTTTCATGCATTCACCCTTTTATTTTGGGATGCAGTGTAAGCAAGTATTCCTGGCTTTTTACTGATGTTGCTCAAGATCAAAGTCTAACTGTAAATTATCAAAAATACTACATTTCAGCCAAACTTTGCTGAAAACAAAAGGGCTACTGCGACAAAGAATTCGACCTGCAAAAAAAATTCACAAGAACGAAAAGTACAGTTTGTCAGCAAATCAACAAACTGACACTGGTCAGATATTCAAGCTGGGTAAAGCCTAGTTTAATTATACACCGTCTGCAACACTCAGTCTCTCGGGCTCATTTGATTGTTAGCAAAAATGTGCTAAGCTTTTGTTTTGCAGTGTGACATCGTGTGCTCTACCATTTTTAACACTTGGTCAATTAAAAAATGAAACAAATGAAACGCCATGTAAATATTTGAAGGAAAAAATTGACAGAACAATGAAGAATGTTATTTTAAAAAGTTCTTATTGCATAATTGCAGTTTTTTTTTTTATTAATGGTATTTTTCATTTAAAAGGACTCAAGTGTGGGTGGTGCAGTGGTAAGCACTATCGCCTCACATGTCTGTGACCTGGGTTTGAGTCTCAAACTCCAATGTGTCATCATGGGGCTTCTTCTGGGCGCTCTGGTTCCTCCCCTCCCCCAGTCTAAAAACATGCTGTGGTTAATTGAACTTGTCAAATTGTCTGTAAGTGTGTGCCCTATGATGGGTTGGCGCCGTTCCCTGCCTTGCACCTATAATCTCCCCCCTGCAACCCTGCCTAGGATAAGTGATTGCAAGAGACAAACCAAATGTTAAGAAAATATAGGAATCAAGAAAATAAAATGAGTATAAAGATACTCATAAAATGTGTGTGTGGCTGACCGTCTGCTCTCACCAACGTGTGTCATGGAGAGCACGATGGGGTAGGCAAAGACACCCCCCCCCCATGGGGACCAATACTGTATCATCATTTCATAATAGTCAAATGAATGATCAGAAAGATTAACAAGTACTGGATGACTAACCCTAAACTAGGTTGGTTTTAGTCACACAGGCTGTTTGAACAACATGCTTGAAAATAATTCCTGATATACAAGACAACAAAAATTAGGGGGTGAGAACTAGCATTTTCAAATTTTCGTTTTTAAGGAACCCCCCCCGCCCGAACCGTAGGCACAGGCAGTCCCCAGGGCAAGAACGCCCGGCTTACGGACAACTTTTGAACGGACTGCCTTAAAAAAAAAAATCACAAAAGAAACCAACTCACCACTTAGTGATGCTTGTGAAAACATTGCGCGGCTTCAGCGGTTTGTTGGCTCACGGTACAGTACAGTATCATATGTAGTTATTTATTAATATATTATTATGTACTGAACTACTATTTTTCCGACTTGCCTATAAATTGAATTTAAAGACAGACATAGGGAACAGATCTTGTTGGTACCCTAGGGACTGCGCCTGTACGCCAGAAACAGCAGCAGCCTGTTAAGATAATGGTACACTTGCCTCGGGAATGCTGATCCTCAAACGTCACAGAGCTCCTCCTCCTCGCTGACGAGATGCCATTGTGGTGGGGAGGGTGGGAATCCGAGGAAAAGTCATCCAGAAGCAGGACATCTGTACCTGAGTAGAAGAGCAGCAGATGCTGAATGCCAGCGTACATCAGACAGGGATGCTTCCTGCAAGGGCTCTCATGACCTAGGAGTGAAAAAGCCGTGTGCACAGCGCCCCCGCATGGCCATCTGGTGTGAATGGCAATGGAGGCAGCATCTAACTAGCAGCTCTGAAAACACCAGGTGAACATCAGCACTGCGTTCGGGGGGGGGGTGTCCTGCTGCCTCAGGCAAGCTGGGGCAGAAAGATTGTGAAACACAGGGGGTAGGAAGAGCTCAGACGGCCCAGAGAGCCAAACGTGCCCCCCCCCCCAATAAAGGCTCCACATGCACTTAGCTCACCTGAGTCTTGGGAGAAGCTGAAGCCGGTGTCCCCCGTACTGCTGCCGTGTCCCAGGAGCTGACCCCCTCCCGCAAGTATAGCCGTTAGGTGTGGAGACATCCCCAAATCTGTAAGGAGATGCAGGCACTCAGTCAGCCCTGTCTGACCACATACAGACCATCTGCAGCCATGCATGACAGGAAGTGATGCAGGGGCACTGATTTCAGTCACTGCTTTAAAAACAAAAACTTACCTGATCTTCAGATAGGAGCAAGAAGCAAAGTCAGCTGGATTCTCAAGACCCCCCCAAAGTACAGCTGTTCAGCTGACAGCACAGTGAAGTCGTGTGTGTCTGGTTCACTCTACAGTTAATACCAGGAAGCTTGAGAGACAATGCATGGCAATACTGAATCTCAATCCGTATCTGTTAGGTTAGGTCGAGCAGAGCAGTACTGATTCTGTGCCTAAATAGAAGTTTTCCTCTAAAATGAGCAATATAACACTAGGTTACAGCATGGACAACATGCCCAAATTGGGTGTCCTCACATTCCTAACACAAGGAGAAATATTTCCAAGTGTCACTCTACTGTCCATAGCTGAGAGTGTCACTGGTTATGAAGGTTATGAAATTCATATGGGCATAAAGGTAGGAGGCAGTATGTGACTCCGGGCTGGTGAACAAAAGCCAAAATGCTGAGACAGGCTCCATATAAATGGCCTGACCCCGTGCTCAGACCCAAGCTTCACTCTCACCTGTGTGTGTTTCTCAAAGGTAAACAAAATGGTACATGCAAAAAGAAGCATTCCAATATACCTGAACTCGTCCGGAGGGCAAATTAAAGAATCATTTCATTCACACAGATTCCCAACAAACACCTTATTTAACTAACAGTGATTGAGGGTGGTCAGGGATGGTTGTTAGATAGCAAGTTCAGTCAGGCTTACTGATCAAGGACAAGAGCTCACTTTACAAAATGCAGCTCAGAGCAAGACCAGGACAACAATCCCTCTATAGAAAGTGAAGAGGGAGAGCTCAGACCCCACCCATTCTCCACCCATTCTCCAGCCATGCCCGGCACTCACCGGTGATGCGGTTGGAGATACTGAAGAGACGCGCTGTCCTGTGGCGGGTGACAAACGACTCCCTGTAGTAGCGGTCGCCGAAGCACATTCCCAGAAGCTCCTTACGCACAGTCTTGTTCCACAGGCCATATATGAGCGGGTGGCAGGCCACACTAGCGAATGACAGCCATGTGACCAGAGTCTCCAGGCTTGGGGAGACACTTCCCTCACCCCAGAGGGCCTCTATGCAGATGGCCACCACATAGGGCCCCCAAGTCACTAGAAAAGTTCCGAGCACAACCAAGATAGTGACGAAGGCCTTGCATTGGTTGCCAGCATATATCAGGCTCCGACGGCTGCCACTGGAGGAGGTTGACGCGTTAGAGTTCTTGCGACCGTTCCTGGATGCCGACTCCTCCTGGGCCACCACCACGGTGCCGCAGTGGACTTTGCGCGCCTTGATGCGGGCCACCCGGAAGATGACGCCATAGCAAGCCAACATGGCCAGGAAGGGTAGCAGGCAGCACCAGGCAGCCCAGAAGGCCGTGTAGGAGGCCTTGTGGTGCCATGCCGCCGTACATGTCCACTTGAAGCGGTCAAACTCGAAGGAGGACCAGCCGAAGAGTGGCGGAAGGCAGCCTACCAATGAGTGGAGCCACACGTAGACGATGGCCACGGCCGCGCGGTTGCCCGTGATCTTCATGGGGTAGATCATGGGATAGAGCACGGCATAGTACCTGGAAGGACACAGAGAGAGGCTTTGAGAGCCTTTACCGCTTTACCGTCATACCATCCATCTACAGGTACAAACTGGTAAGATATAACGATCATCCCAGAGAACGATGCAACAGGCAGCAAGTCTCAAAGTCATAAACAAAGTAGCTCTGTATCCTTACACAGACATTTAACAATAAAACCAATGAGGTCATTGCTTTTTCGTTTTATGCAACAAAATTAAGTGAACAGCAATGAAGCTTAACCTTCTGTTTGGCAGTAACAAAATCCGACAGATCTCACGACTGGATGAAGACTGGATTTGAGGTTGTACACAGCGTTTGTTACCGTTTGTTTAACGGCACAGATGTTTAAGACATGTCCTTGCAAGCAATTAGTCGATCTTAATCACTGATCTCAGAAAACACTTGTTTGGTACGTCCACAACCCTCCGGAACATAATGCTCATCTGCACTGGGCAGGACCCCAACCTGTCAATGGCGATGGCTCCCAGGGTGAGCATGCTGGCAGAGCTGATCAGCAGGTAGAGAAGGGCGGTGAAGTTGCACCAGACGACGCCAAACAGCCACTCGCGCCGCACTGAGCTGGTCACCACCGATGGCAGCACCAGGACGGAGAGCAACAGATTGGACAGCGTCAGGCTGAACACCAGCTTGTTGCTGGGAGTCAGCAGATAGGGCTTGCGGTACAGGGTGACCACCACCAGCAGGTTGCCCAGGCAGGCGAGCAGGGTGATCGCCAGCATGGAGACGGACTCCAGCACCACCGCTCCGCTGGACCCACTCTGCCACCGGTCCTCCTCAGACCCATTCCTACTGCTGTTCATTCCGAGGGACTGCGCCACTGGAGCCAGACAGGCATGCTGGGATACTGCAAGGGGGACAGAGGCATCAGCGAGGACCTTCAGACCTTTAAACTGGTGGCCTTTCATCAGTCTTACGTTCATTTTCCTCATACATCACCAGGATACACTTTGATAGCCCAGCAAACATTTGGCCTCATGGCCCTTCAATCAGAACATGCTCATTACCCTGTGGGACAGGTAGGAAAATGTCTGCACTCCCTTAATCACTGGACTGAAACTGGCTTAAACGTGAATCTACGCGCAATTTTATATACAACATTTTATGTACTACACGTTAACACGCTTCCAAAATTACCGCCACAAACACTGAAACAACCTGAATACGATTTTGCAGATTAATATTTAAAAGCATTGTATCAAAAACTAAGCTTATATAGCTGTCTGTCTTTGAGCAATGAATTTCTAGGGAAAAGTAATATCTTACTAAAAACAATGTGATAATTGTTTTAGTTTTATTCTATCTAAGATGCCCACTTCATAAACAACCAAACCAAACAGACGCAGTGTCACTGAAACACATTCTCGTACTTTTAAAACTGGCTAAGTTGGAGGCCGATTGCACATTTCCTTGGCATTGCTGAGCCTCCCACTTAATGGCTCAGGATTTCCTCTAGTCTCGCCAATCGCTTCCTTTACGGCCCAAACAAACTTAAGTTTTCTTTCCAGCATTCTAAATACTGCGCATAAATGTACGTTTACTACATACATACACCAACTCCTAAAATGGTTTACTACTACGATTTCTTTGGAGGGACAATTACAAGCTCCTCTTGTCCTAGCTCCTTTAAGATCTAAATCTCTCGTGAAATAAATAAGCGGTTCATCTTCATGCATTGTAACTAATGAATTGCCAAGGCCCCTTTCTTAAGGATTCTTGCGTTCTTCGGGACTTCAAGCGTATTTTTACAGAAATGTCGCTTACTGCTGTCGAAATACACGCTCGCTTTTCTTTAAGTAACCCTGGCCTCGTTGATCTTGTTCGTACAGCCTGATATGCACGTTCACTCGTATTTTTCCGCACTCGAAAAAACAAAATCTGAGTTTAATGCATCGTGAACCTTTGCGACCGACCTACCAGGACGATGCTCTACCCCGCGGACCGCTGTACCGAGTTACAACTTTCTCTTTGTCCGCACAATAGCCATCCAGCACGTCCCTCTCCGCGTCCTTACCTTGTATGCGCTAATTCCAACCCTCATATCTCAATTCCATCCGATCAAGCTGGCCGCAGATATCGGTCCGATCCGCTGCACGAGTTGGAAACTTTTTCTCTTCGCCTTGCCTGCCAGATTCGAGCGGAGAGTAGGAGCTGCTGGCTACAATGGCGCCCAGCACTCACGGCTCCTTCTCCGTCTCAGTTCTCCACCCCAGCTGGCGAGTCCCCCCTCGTCGGAAGAAAACGGTTCGTGGGTGGTCTGGGGCGGCCGTAGCCCTTCGCTCTACGGTTCGGAGAAGACCGTCGTGCCACCCCCAGAAAAGGGAAAAAGTCGAACGCAATAAATACATGCACAGCAGAAAACGCGTGATTTTATTTTAGACGATGAGATTGTACATTTCAGCCAATTTTACATTATTGTTTTATTTAGCGGGCATTACGGCAATTTTCAGGGGATAAAATAACGCCCGGGATTGCTTTATTTTAGTGTTTGAATGACATAGTACGAGTTTTGTACACTCGTGCTAATTCAGAGGAATCTTAAAAAATAAAAAAATAAAAAAATTAGATCCCGCTCTTGGATGGACGAGCGAGCCGGACCACCAAGGTAGATCAAACATTCCCGCAGTGGAGCTTGCCCGCGTCACGTGTCAGCACAGAGCCAATCACAGGGCGCCAAGGAGGCGCTCCTTCTGTTTCCGATCAAGTACATTTTCGTGTCTCCCGGGCTCGGCTGTTCAAGAAGTTTGATCTGGATCCGAATGCCCCTGATTTGGAAATCCCATGTTTTGCTCTCCAGGATCACAATGTAGGCGACTTGCGATGTAAAGGGTCACTATATGTGTTACTTGAAGAGACAGAAGAGATAGAACAATGAAATAACATGAGCATCCTCTTCAATTTTCTTTTCCTTTTAAACAGTCAGACCCCTTATTTGACCAGCACCAAATAAATAATAATTATAAAAATGACATTTTATTGATCCCTGGGGGTAAATTCTCTGTTCGCCTACCCCATCTGGCTCTCTATGACACATAGACACATGTATAAGTGAGAGCGAAAGGCTCATGGAGCTGGTGGTTAGGAGCCTTGCTCAAGGGCCCACAGACGTGACTATTATGCCGATAGCGGGGCTTGAACCAGCAACCGACCGATCACAGTCACAGAGGTTTAGCACAAACAAATATACATTATTACATCATTAAATAAAACAAATATACAGTATTCACAAATACATTGGGAGTATTTTTAACACAAATTTTAAATCATATAAAGGCAAATGTCCAATAGTTAATAAGAAGGGATGTAATTGTTAGAGTCTGCTTATGGCTGGTTCATCTCTGATGGTTATGTTATTGTAATCAATATACAGTGATGAATGACAATTACAATTAAGTTAATAGTTTTGTTTATTGACAGCTATTTTGGGGATTATTTCATGGGAACAAAACCGTTTTTTAGGTTTTCTGTACTAAAAGGCATAAGAGGGAACCTAATGTCTGCTCTATCGACTTTTTCCACTGTAATGGTTGAAGAAATCAGAAGCAAAATAATAGATGTGTGCATATACTACATAATACAAATGTTGTATGATTCATATTGCATTATAAAGTTTAGTTAAATTTTGTTCCTAAAATCCACCCTGAATCCATCCTTTTGCCGGGATCAGGGTAATCCAAAGGTATCCCAATCCTACTAAAAAGGTTTTGAATACATTCTGAAGGTTTGATCCAGATCAAAACCGATGTTAGAATACTTCTTTTCTTTTGCACAACCCAGAAAAACGCTACAGGAGCATGAAGTCACGCCCCACAAGACTGACGAAAAGCTTTTTCCCTCAGGAAGACGCTACAGGAGCATGAAGTCACGCAGCACAAGACTGACGAAAAGCTTTTTCCCCTCAGGCAATCAGACTCTTTAACAATGCTAAAAGCTCAAGTTAATCTGACCCCATATTCATATCCAACCCTTACTGTATGTCATTTAGCACTGTGCACTTTATCAAGTGATTCTTATATTTTTCTAATTTATTCTATTTTTTACGTCTTTGTCGAAGGGTGAGCAAGCAAAGTAATAATTTCATTACATGGTTCTAACATGTACATGTTTTTTACTGTGTATATGACAATAAACTTCTTAAACTTAAACTTTCTAAAGTTTGATCCAACCCAACAGCTGAAATCCAATCCGATTACTACTGGTCAACTGGGCACAAGAGTGAAAATGTTGCAGCTAATGCTGTGCTTAGCACGTCCTTAAAAAAGGTCATTGCAAGTACCAGGCTTTATGTCTTTTTCATTATTCATTTGTAGTTTTAAAAATACACCAATACACATTATTTAGTTCTTTATTATAAAAATACTTGTGCAAACAAAATTACATGTGAATGCATCTATTTAATCTTAAATACCTAAGATCTCATCATAACATAATAATAGAGAATGCTTAACTACAAGTTTACCATTTAAAATACTAAGGCACATGGTTTAAGCAAAATTTTAAGTGTTCCTTTAAATCACTGCTTGTAAGGAAGGTAATATCTAGTTTATCACAGAGGTTCCCATTGCTGTACGCAGTAATGGATTCGATGGGCTTTGAAGCTCACTCTCACCTTCCTCCCAAAAGAGAAACACCCTGTTCTCATACGTACAAAACCCAAGGCAGCTCACCAGCATTCCTGTCATACAAACCGCATTTGTCCATTTGTCTACCCAGAGGGGGGCACCAAACTAAAATGTCACCTTGACCCCCACCCCACCCAATTTTACATATTTTAGGGGCCCTGTCAAGTGCTCGATGCCCTTGTGACACCCCTCTGTCCGCAGGCATGTTATTTTTCCCACGATGATGATGGGCTGCACTTGGGCTATTCGCAGGACCCCCATTACTATCAAAACAGTAGCATAATACTTCATTGTGCGTAACATAACATATCTGCATTCATAGAAAACAAAACAGGGTACAGTGGTAACACTATCGGTCATTCAAGTATCAACCCTCTCCTCATGAAATAGGTCATGCTGGTCCATCCGGTTTCTTCCCATACCAGCAGAGTGTCCTGCGTGTAAAATCTGGACTTGCTATTACTACAAGTATCATTGTGTAATGTTTAAGAATTATATTTTGGTATGGATGATGTGGCATGTGCAAAGGTAGGTTTACAGAGACACTGACGTCTGTTGCAGTCCCCATTCTTCACATCATAACAGTCCTGTGGAAAGAGAGGCTCATGTGCTCTTTATTCCCTAAAACAGTAACAGAAATAATGGTTTCTTCACTGTCCTAACCCTAACCCTGGGGTGGCAGCCGGTCGTCCACAGGCAGGGTCGCTTCTGCGTCATGGAGAGATGAGACACCCCCAACCGAGTCCAAGTCCGTGTCCTTGCTCCGGCTCTGACTCGACGGCCCGGCCTGGCACCTCACTGCCAGCCGGCGCAGCGCGGCTGCTAGGAAGACGACGGCGATCGTCGCAAAATAGCAGGCGTAGATTAAAAACTGAGAGGGAGGGAAAGGCAGGTGTGAAGCGCAAGACAGAGCTCAGTTACATTACCATTAAAAAATATTATAGGAAAACAACAAATGGCAAGAAAGACATACCTGAGAAAAAATATCAAGGCCCAGTCCAATGGAGTCGACCACAATCAGAGTCAGTATGGTCTGTAGCAACAGGGCCATGAAGGTGTTCACACCAAAGACGAAGGCGTACCTCCTCATGTTAAGGTTAGCAGCAATCTGATAGCTGATGGAGAGAATAAGATCATCGCTCAGGTGGACCTTCACAACACCTCATTCTGACGTTCTGTCTTGATGGCTCATACTCATACTCACGTGGCAATTGTGATGAGTAGCATGTAAGTGCCTCTGAAGATAACATAGGAGGCGTAGCACACCCATATGTTCCTGACAGTGTCCATAAGATACACCGCTATTGCTATGACAACAGTGAAGCAGCAAAGGCACAATTCCCCCCAGGTTGCCCAGGAGATCCTCACAAAGCCCACGCTAAATGCCATCAAAGCACCTGGTCCAGGACAGAGCACAGAGAAATGCTGCCAAAAATGCATCATGACACTGGGTCTACATGCCTGCTAATACCTTCCAGACACCATGCAATTTCAACACATTATTCAGATGCTTGACAGATATTGTTATCCAGAGATTAACTAGATATTTCTGCTATGGAAAATAAGCTGCTTTTTGGTTAGCAGGCTCACCTAGCACATTTGAGACCGTCTCCACGTAGCCGTTGTAGATCATAAACTCCTGAGAAGGAAGAATGTTCTCCCACAGGGCCTGGGTGTAGTTGACCACCTGTAGATAGCCACAGGTGGACAAAGCCCACCACAAAGACCAGGCCAGGAGAGTATGACACGAGTAGCAATGCAGGAAGTCGCCCCAGAGAATCTTCAACACATCAAGACCACCGACACTCCCAACGGCTGGCTCTTTAACCTGGTTTAAAGAAAGATGTTCTAGTACACAGAATTGCATATGAAGAACATTCCACAGAATCACCCCGGGACTTGGTGATACTTTAGCTTGTCATTCATTCATGTTTCATGATTAATATTAATGCATTTAAAGAGCCAAGTCCGAGTGCATTTTGGCTGACCTTGGCCACAGTCGCAGGGATGTTGTGCTCAAGCAGTATCTTGCATTCATTGTCCTCCACCTTCTCCTTGCTCAGATTCTCCATGGAGACACAAATTGCCCCTTTTGAAGGGTCTTCTGTCGCCGCCAGGATGATGCTGTCACTTTTGTGGAAAAACAAACTCCTGCTGGCAATGGGAAGGAACCAGGGAGCAATGAAAGCCAGGACTATGGAGACCAGTGTGGCGACACAGAGGTAGAACAGGGGGACATTCGCCAAGGACACCAGGACCTGCCCGGCAAGCGAGCCCACGGTGGAGCCCAGCAGCGTGACACCTCTGCAGTAGGCAGTGACCTTCTGGTACTGCGCCGGCTCCACCACACTGTAGATATACGAATAGTATGCCACCTCAGCTGCCGTGGCGACCCCGAAGAAGAACTCCAGCAACTGCATGGCCCATAACCGCTGGGCCTTCACCAGCATAATGTACGTCACAGCAAAGCTCGCCCCCTGCAGGATGATCACGGGCTTGTAGCAGAGGAAGTCCGTGGCCAGGAAGACGGGAAACAGAAGTGCCAGGTATGAGTAAGTCCACACAGGGTACATTTCATTGACGACCTACAGTGAGAAGAGTAAACTTTAAACAGTACATGACTCACGAGGCAGCGCACGCATAGCGGTTAAATGTTAAGGTTATGGGCTCATGGGGGGGGGGGGTTTACCGTTCAAAGAACATGCAGTCCCCGGGTTAAAAACGTCCGACTTACGGACAACTCGTACTTATGAAAAGGACAGCCATAAAGCCTGTTATATTAAAAATCACATAAAATACAATAGTTCATGTAAGGAAATGCTGTAATGGGGAACAGCTACAGAAAGATTCTAAGAGGGGGAAAGAATTCTCTTATGCTCTTTAATTCCATGTAAACCTTACAGATTAACATTTTTGATATACAGTATTCACGCACTGATGCTTTGCAAATTTCAATGTTTTTAATTACTATTATTATCATTTATAATGGGGGAGTTCAACCCACGTGCCGGTTTATCCAGCTCAAATAAAAGTACTCGATGCCCCAGGTGCCGGATTTACAAAATACTCGACGTGCTGCTGCGTATTAAGCTACTTGATCACGAGCTCGAGAAATAAAAGCCTGTACACAATGTCACGCTTAATGTTTTGTATGTGTAAAATCCAGTATGAATTCTCGTACATTAATTGTATATCAGTTGTTAGTTACATACTGCATACCCTAAGCACTTCTATACGTTATCCGCACGCACGTAGAGATATCTTCTATTCTTTACTGATCCGTGTACACAATGATTGCTTTGCAAAAGGACATACAACTTAACAATATCTGCGAATTTTGTGTTATGTGAGCATCTATTAGAGTCGTCGGGTTAAATAAGTCAAATTCACGTCCACTTACCTGGGTCTCGGTTAAGTTTTTATCAGGTCCCATTAAATATGCGGTAAGGAAGGGTTCTAAAGGCCTGAGGTTTGAAAAAAACCCATAAACGCATAATAAAAACGTAGGATACCTCCATGCTTCCGACATTTCAATCACCACATGACCTTCCCAGCGAGCGGCACTTCACGAAACACCATTAGGTGGGCGGGGCCAGAATACCGAAACCGACGTCGTGCCAATCGGATTTTTACAAAGTGAGAGGCGTGTCTAACGATTTTGTCCAATTGGAATCGTTTATGATTTCATCAGAAATGCCAAGGGAAGAACACGGTTGCTAAAGGACGTCCTCCGTTCCGTTGTAGAATTTCTGCGTTCTGTTCTGTTATTAAGATTTCATTTTTATTTGTTTTATTTATATCTTTAGAATTGTATATAGCGCTCCCTAGTTTCTTCTTGTTATTGTATTACGGTTATATAACTGTACTCTGCAATGTTCAGTCATTAAAAAAGAACTACATTTTTATTTGCAGCGTCAGTTTACGGTATTGCATCATCGATGGCTGTCTAAAATAGGAAACGAACAATGAAACAGCGGCACATTATTGCATCATAGATTTGTCACTTTGAATCATTCGCCAAGTAGAAAAAGTGCAAGGAATTTGTACAAAAAGCAATAAATAAAATAAAAGTGAAATATAAAAATTGCTGATGAAAGTCATGTAATCCATGCAAATTTTAGTTAATTTGGCAAGATCTCTGCAATGATTATTGTTCCAGAATTCACAAATCATCATTATAAGAATTCTGAAATGGATCAAATACGTTTGAGGCCGCAACGGCAGAAATGAAATATTTCATCAATTAATTTTGTACTGAGGGCGGCAGAAGGATTGAACATTCCAATGCATTCTTTCTAAACGGTCTATAAAAATATTGAAACTGAATCTATTACAGCTTCAAAACATCCGCTGAGGGAATTTTTTAAACAAGCCCATCTTCACCCTTTCAAAGAAAATAATAATATATTTAACTAACCACAGTTGGGGTGATATAATTATAGAGGAGTAGAAGTTAAGCGGAATAGTAATGCAACGCATAATAAACAGCCGCGTACACGTGGTTTGCCACTTCTGATTTCAAAGGGCCGCGGTTTTATTATTTCTATACTAAATTAAAACTTTGCTGTTTGAACAGTTCAAAAGGAACCTAATCGACAGCTTACGGTCTGATTGTGAAACTTAATTATAAAATGGAATCTTGTAAGTATACGGCTTATAATGAGCTCTACAGATAATTGGATTTGGAATTAAAATTAACATATTGTTTTTGTGACGGTACGCCCTGGCATGGCGTAGGCCTAGAATAGGAATTATCTTATTATTAATAATAATAATTGTAGGAATAATTTTCAATTTTATTGTTCTCTAATAACAAATACATTTTATAACAAATATTGAACTTTATGCAATAAAATGAAAGTTGTGGAAAGCAAATCTACATTAAATACATCGCCCAATTCCAACTAGATTACCTGTAATATAGGTGTAAATTGTGCATCCGCAGTAGTTTTATTTGAAAATTGACAATTACAGGCTTGACTATTTCCGCAATGATGAACAGAAACACTGTTTGTGAGGTTTTTATTTGTATGTAGTAAAACATTCAAGACCCCCCCCCCACGACAGTCACAGACAAGGCAAACAGCAGGAGCGCGCGTGTACGCGTACATCGGGAATTATGATGCAAGCCAGTTATTTAATGAAAAATGAAGCCGATAGGAAACTGTGAGCAAAATAAGAATCTTCACACAAAGCGTCTTACATACATTTTGACGCATAACTTACATTGCCTTAAAGCTCCACGCGAACAGACTACTTAGCTGATAGAAAAACCTGAAAAGCAGTTTAATTAGCCGCTATATGGTCCAATAAATATGACGATGGCGAAAAATTTAGTTTTTAATCAGTTACCGTTAACAGTCGTAATTATGCACGTATTTTTTCCAATTAAACTACTAATGGCAAGGTAAGTATTTTTAAATGAATAAATACTTCGTTCGGTTAATTGCATATTTTAAGTAAGGTAACGCAGATAAAAATCCTATGTAAATTGCTACCCCGGCTACTCGTGTGTAGAGAATACCCAAATTTCTTCTACTGCCTACAGCGAACTGCAGTGTTAAATCACACTGTACGTTAAGTGCATTACATGGAGGACACAAAAAGCGAACACACCGCGTCCAAAACCGTAATATAAACGCCGCATTCAGTTTTCATGTTGTTTTTTGTTAGACGTATAACATCATCTTTTGTTAAAATATACAGGCACACATGACTTTGTGACATATACCGGAATACGAGTAATATACTAGCAACATATTTTGTGACACGGTTCTAAAGGCGTTTTGTAAGTTTACGTACACAGGGAAGCAATCACGCTTTAAGATTCAAATTGATGGGCCGGCCAAAACTCCTGAAAGAGGGTCTGGTTTTATTATTATTATTATTATTACTACTAGACCAAAAGTGCATATTCTCACTCCAAATCGAAGGTTTACATCTTAATTGCTATAGATGACAACTGCAGCTAGTTACGGCTGCTGGAAAAGGAGGGTGCTTATATCAGGAGGGTCGGGGTGGTTTACACTTAATGCAGCTTTACACCAGCAGCACAGGTGGTTAAGAGACACTGGAGGTAGGAGCACGCCATGTTAAAGTACATGAAATCCACGACTCCGGGTGACATCGGGAACCCATCCAATCGCTCCCAATTACACCCACCATCCCCAGCCACAGATGTTACGACCTTCACGAAGTATAACCTATTTTGCTCGCAGCAAAAGCTTTACGCAATAAATTCTGTAGAGACCAGAAGGGAGGAGAGATCACATGTGCTTATGAAGAGGTTTCAAAAGAAAGAAGCGATAGAGGATTTAAAAACATTCACCTAACTTTCTGAGGCAGATTAGGCAGAATGGTTGCGAAGTACAAGGTAGCTTTTTGTTCACAATCTAGAACCCGGATTCCTATTAATGAATTTATTTATTTGGGACGGTGTACAAGTTTTTCCATTCTGGAGGTCAGATGGACCATTTCACCAGATAAAGCTGTAGAATATGGATGTAATTTGCTTGTTGTGGATCTGAATACAAAACGTAAGATATACCCGATCGCTCTTGATATCTGGAACGATCTGAATCCCCATGCAAGGAGTTCCTGAAAATCCCAACGACCGAAAACGCTCCGAAAGTGTATCCAGGAAAGAAACCGCGAACTGGAGATGGGTGTGAGGTGAGTAGCAGCACGACCGTGCAGAGCCGCGGCGGGGGCCCCGCCTTGCCGTGTGCAGATTACATGGTGAAGTGCCGGGTGTAGTCGTACTCTATGGTGGGAATGACGGCTTGCACAAACTTCAGGAAGATCAGAAGATACCTGAAACTGGGAGTTAAGAGAAACCACACAAGCTGTAAAAGTGAGCAGAAAGAACTTAAAAAGCAGACAGTGCTCAACTAAGTAGCCAGTATCAGTTCCTCAATTATTAAAATATGCTGGACTATTGCAAAAGGGAGCTGCTATGAATTAATACATTTTATGAAGGAGTAAATGTATTTATTGAAATTTATGACTTTTTGGTGATACTTCTGAACCGCTGAGGAATCCCAGTTTTCTGGGCGGAAGATGAAATGGAAAGAGGCTTAATTAACACTCCCCCGTGAGTGTTTCAGTCTTTGAAAGAGGAGCCGTCTCCTCGGCCAGTTACCTGCGATTCCTCACCCCCCGGCACATTCTAGAGGATACATGTGAACTCCCAGCTCTCCTCCGCCCTCTGCCACCGTCTCGATGATCTTCTTCATCACTTCTGCGTGTCTGGAGAAGAGGGCGAGAGCACCTGTGACCATTTCACCTCAGCCGGTATGGGGGAGTGGCCGTGAAGGTGCGGGCCAGCACTCACCTGCAGGGATGTACAGAACACATGGCTGGAGGGGGCAGGTGTGGGTGGTTCTCAATGGTGACCGTCTTTTTCACGTGGTCCTGGCTGATGTCTTCATACATTTGGTCGACGGTCAGAGGCTGCCGATCCTGTGGGACAGCCGACAGCCATGTGAGGGACCATCACACACATCCAAAAGACGATGAACCAAACTCTGAATCTTGGGAAAGGGAGGCTAGATGCAGACAGCTGTCCTTTTGTGACACCAAGATCAGTCACACTGTCAGAAGCCGAACATGCAAGCAGCCACACGCTCACGGCCAACCGGCCCACACAACATGCTGGCAGAGGTGGGCACCTCGTCGTAGCCGAAGAGCCAGAGACGCGGAGTCTGGTAATACTTGTCGTAGGTGATGTAGAGGTCATAGGTTCTTGTCTGCAGAATGACATCCTCGCCACCAGGGTCCACTTTCGATTTGCTCACTTCCAGCACTTTGCTGGTGTCTAAGGTCGCCTGGTGAGGGATACAGAGGCCACAGACCCTCATGAAAACAGGCACATGGACTTATTACGCAACACAGTGCGTGCGAGTCCTGGTAAACAAACAGGAATGGACTCCATACCTCATCGGTTTCCAAAAGGCCACTTTCCTCGTACTCTGAAACGAGAACGGAACCCCTGAGTAACACTTACGCAAAGCCGCCACCAGGGGGCTTTAAGCAACATCACAGGGATGGAGGGGATCTGGAGGTTTGATGTGGGCAACACACACACCTTCCATGTCAGCTGCCTCTTCGTCGTCATCGTCGTCTTCGTCGTTCCCGCATGCACCCACATGCACATTCATGTTGATATTGTCCTTCATGGGAAACCGAAAGCAAATCATTAAACCCTGTTGCCCAGACAGATCTTGAGGCTATTTATAGAATTTAAATATGGACAACATTCAATTTTAAAAAGATGTAAAAATATTAAGGAGACTATGACACCTACTTTATTGTCCAGTGTGATTTCTCGCACTGCGTCAGTCATACCTGATACACCTGAAAAGAAACAGCGAATGATGTCCACTTCAGATCAGTATATCCACAGACATTCAGAAGAGACAAAACAGATGCAGCTGCACCTGCTTTGTGGAAGAGAAACCCACCCATGTTATGGTAGGTGTCCACCCAGCCTCCATCTCCGTCATCCTCTTCAATAATGGCCTCCATCTCATCAGAGTACTCCATCTGCTTACAACGCTTGTAGCAGGGTACTGACATGCACACGGCAGCGATGTCAGAGTGCACAGTAATGCAGTAACTTTACTGTCAGCGTACTCTCTCACACACATCCCACCGATTCAGTATCAATGCAGTAACCTTAATGTCAGCGTACTCTCTCACACACATCCCACTGATTCAGTATTATACATTATTATTGGTCCCATTCAAAGAAAGCAAAATGAAACAACTCTGATAAAAGTACTGTAATACTTTTAATTTTTAAGTATGAAAGCAGATTCTTCATGGGGATGTCCTCACAATGTCACTTTTCTTTATCTATTTACCTATCTATACTCTCTTACCATTACGAGTTAGTAAGAATTGCTTGTCCTTTGGTAAATAAGGTTTTACTTTTGCCTCTTCTCCTGTTGACCTGACAGAAATGAGAAAACACAAAACGATTAACATACAAGTTCCAACTTTGTTTTTCTAACAGAACAGAGCAGAGCATATGAACTTCTGTTCATTAGGTGGTGACCACTGAAGAAATCTGAACACATTCAGCACCGAAAGCTCAGGGTGTCAAAGGGACACTTGACCCCCCCCCACCCCCGGTTCTCCTTTCCTTGAAGAGCCCTGCTCCTTGCGCCACTCTGGAAAGATCCGGGCACACACACAGACACACACCATTTCCAGGTGGGACAGTGATGGACCAGGTGATCTCCAGCAGCCACAAACTGAAAAGGAAAGAAAATCCGGCTGAGACAGGGCTCATTCTATTCAAGACGTCTAAAGAACATATCAATTTGTCTTCTAAAGATGACCGGACATTCACAATTCTTAAACCATGCCACAGAAATAGCAGAACGGCAAAATTCATTTTGTCCTCAAAATTCTTGTAAAATGGCTTGATATTAGAACCTTAAAAATGCGTTTTAAGGCAACAGGCAAATACTTTAGTTACATTATTCATCTAAGGCAGAACCGCTTCGCTAAAATATGCACTTTCAAAAACACTACGGGGAAATTACCTCTTCTGGCGTAATAACTCCAGTTTCCTTAAATTTGGACTCCTGTGGAAGGAAGTAAACACACATATGGTATGTTTTCACTTGAAGACAATACAAATATCAAAGTAAGAAATGCCGACATAAAAGCGGATAAGACGCTTCGAATTTAAGATGATCTCTCTGCTGCTAAATGATATATATTCCAATACTGCCAAGTGGTTTCGAAATGAAAACAGTCAAAGTGTTCCCGGGAAAATAGAAGTCTAAACGAAACTCGCCGTTCACGTGCTGTATTTAAATCTGTGCACAAGGGCAAATTTTACACACCATTTGATGCAGGATGATTAACTTTCCTTTACGAAAACTTCAACTGAGTCTACAGGACATGCGAGCAAGTAGAAGACGAAATAATAGTAAGCTGTCCATCGAACAGACTTACTAAACTAATTCGAAAACATGCGCGATCATTCCCCAACATCAACCTGGCCGAATCCAGTGCGTTGCTAACTGGACTTAACAATGAACGAAACAACAAGAAACAAAGTTTTGAAATGAGCAGATTCCAAAAACAGCGAGTAATCTAAATCTAAATTGCATTCCAATTAAGTTAGAACCTGCCTTGAGCTAGCTAACGCAGGCAGATATACACGCATCCTAAACATCACAGGTAATTTGCTTAGTCCTTTGACAGCTAAACTGTTCAGCTACCTTCAATACTGGTGTCAAAAACTCAGCCACTCCCAGTGCGGTGCCTTTTACGGAATTTATAACGTTCTGCATGTTCCAAAACAACGTGCTGTCTCTCTCGTTACTGCTGCAAACTTAAGCCTCCAAGAAGGGCTCTCCTTTGAGTGAACTACCAGCGCACTTCCGCCCTCACGCACAAACAGTAGTGACTGTGTACAGAGCACGCCAGCGCCGGCCCACATGACCCCTGTCACCTGACGACTACTTCCGTATCTCAAATCTCGCGGGATTTCAAGTACCCCATTAGATTTGGCGCGGTAAACAAGCTAAAAATTCTTGATGATAAATTTAAAATGCAAAATCATTTCAATGATAATACACTTTTTATCTTAACACAAATTATAGGTCGTATACACATATAATTCATATAAATTCTTTAAATGTGAAAAATAAATATAGCATATTTATACACCCCCGAAAGATACAGGATATTGCGCATGCGCATATAAAAAATAACATTGCAGCGATCTGGGAAGTGCGGACTGTCTTTGGCATCTGCCGACGAAGGGGTAGGTAAACCGAAATTTCCTAAAATAATTTTACAGAAAGTCTGCCTGATATAACCAGTCGACCAACTCTTTGTTCTTCATTGCTAGTGCATCAGTAGATTTGTTAGTGTCCCGTTGTTACCTTCTTGGTGTTTCTAGACAGTAACATAGCCACTCACTACGTGTCAGTGTAGCAGTAAGGTGTTAATACTGTAATATTTTAATATCAGGGCGGACGGCTGGAAGTCAGCTGCCACGATCAGCTTTTTATACATTTGAATCGATTTAACGACTATCTGTACTTAAAACATGTTTATTTAATCACTTTGCATGGTTTCTGGGTTTCGATTTTTATGTTTGGACGGTGTGAATTGTTACGTGGATTTCAAAGCGTGAAGATCATTGTCATTTAAAACAAAAAATAATTGAGATACTAAGTCCGAATCAAGAGGTACACAGTCGAAATTACCAGATAAACCTTTCACACTGTATTCGTCAGTAGTTACGACTTACTACTTTTGTTTTATGTTCCGGAAACAGGCTTCTATCTATGTAGTGATGACTGTTAAAAATGATAATAATAAAACAGATTGCAGTTAATTTATGCATAAATGCTTAGAAGACCATTGAAACAAGGTACAAATATGTTTCTTGAAGGACAAGACCATATCATGTTTTCTACTAACAATCGCAATGTCAGCAAAGGCGGAATTTTTAGGGAATTCTGCGGTCGGCTGAGTGTGCCAACTGCCTGCTTAGTTGTGAGATGTATATTTGTTGTTAATATTTAACCAGTTACTTCCCTTCATATTTTGCTGAAGCTGGTCAGGTTAGTAGCCTTCTCGGCATTCACCCTGTTTATTGTCCTTGCAGGCCGCCAGTCACCGGGCACCCTTCGCCCCGTCTTAGTGATTGAGCAGGCAGGATTCAGCCATGGCCAGGAGTTGCCAGCCAAGCCCCTGCTCTAGGTCATCAGCCTACACCCTGGCCTTGGGCCTTGGATTCATCACACTGGGCACAACGCGAATTCTCCTGCTAAAGCTCTCTGCCAATGCAGGTGCTTTTACCAGTGTGCCGCCCAGTATGGGCTACATTTTCCCACAGGGTGCCACTTGCAAAGTATATTCTAACGCATATTATTTCTGCCTGTTCTTACAGAAAACAAGTATGACTTCCTACCTGCCTCTGTCAATCTAATGGCAGAGGGTATTAAGCTGGTATTCTGCATCATCATGTCTTTGCGGGTGATAGTTAAGGGTAAGTCTGAGCTCCCAGATCCTGCATTTGTTTCATGGGTTTTCTGTGGGCACATTTGGCAGACAGGCCACGTCTTCTGTTTTAGAGGGACGGCCGTGCAGAGAACTTGGCTTCTCCTCCTGCTCGGAGTTTCTGAGCTTCATGAAATGGTCCGTTCCAGCGTTCCTCTACTTCCTCGACAACCTCATCATTTTCTATGTGCTCACATACCTGCAGCCTGTAAGTCTGTCGTTTACAGAAATGTATTGGATAATCTTTTTTTTCCCATTCTAACAACGCTGTGGGGGGGGGGGGGGGGGGGGGGGGGGGGGGGGGGGGGGGGGGGGG
>JAODLD010000086.1:1803441-1837018 GCA_026781065.1 Mormyrops boulengeri | reverse complement strand
CCCCCCCCCCCCCCCCCCCCCCCCCCCCCCCCCCCCCCCCCCCCCCCCCCCCCCGGGGCCAGCCGGTCAGTGCCACAAAGACCGCTACATGCCATCAAACTGTAGTTATTAGCCAGCTTTAATAGCTTAAATAAAACAGCAGATACTCTACTGAGGACTGAGCCTTCAGGTTATCAGTGCTTGTCGCATTTCTATCTTACATGCCAACTGCTGAAGCTGGACCTTAGCCTGTGCAGAGTTGCTCTGCTTGTCATGCGATATGCTGGTAACCTGGAATGTCTGTCGGAGTGCACCCCCCCAGCATTATTTGGACCTTGAAAAGTCAAGCACGAAGCCCCGAAGTCGATCTCCCGCTTGCTCAATCTCTGGGTGGCACTGGGCCACAATCCTGATAAATTGCCAAGAAGGCTATCAAAGGTCTTAGACGCTACGTTTTTTTTTTTAGAGGGAACTGCGAAGGAATTCACCAATTTTGTAAGGCTGACTGGGCTGGCCTTGTTCACTTATCCTTGTATTGCATGAAAAAATGCAAGAGTGTAAAACGATCCAGTGCAATTATTTATGCACATATAACTATGTTACAAACATGTCCCTTTTGACAAAGGAATTAGATGTTTCTACTGCAAGACACCTGAAAGTAAAGTGTAGGTTACATCACCCTCTTCTAAGGAGCAACCAAGGCCACTGCTTTTGGACTGTGAATGCAAGCGCTTGCTCCAAAGACCTAACTCTGTAAGACGTCTGCAACAGGGAGGTCGCACATTGTACGAGGCTGGAAGGTTTTTTCAATTTAAATGTGAATGTGTGTACATGAACAGCCTCCATTCTGGATTTGAAGGTTTACATTTGTATCAGAAATATGATAAACAGCACGCCGACCGTACTTCCAGGACAGAGCCTGGGATTTGGTGACTGTTTGCCACTGCTTTTGCTCAACCAACACGATCACCTAGAAAGTTCAATGGGAAACCGATAAAATTAAGCATTCGAACCAAATGTCCAATCGCAGTCTTCATCTGGCAGAGTCACACACGTGATTGCCTGATGTTACACTCACCCAGGTTGCATGCCTGGCTGTTTAGGGCATACAGCTGCTGTTGATAGGCCCATTCCTCATCGCTGGGCGCGGAGATAACGAACAGCCGTCGTCTCCAGCGGAACCTAGAATCGGATGAACGGTCCAGTCAGGACCTCAGAACCCCAAATCCTGGCACTGTAAAAACCTTATAGTGCATGTCATAAGCTGCAGAGGATTTACCCAGATACCAGGTCTGTATGGTGATTCTAAGAGTCGACAACACAGAGAGGACACATGACCAATGTCTGGACAGTCATCTGAGATGCCAGCATCTACATTGCGTCTTGAATTTCATGTGGTTAGTTCTCTCTCTTTTGATGGACCTTGATTCATTTTTATCTCCCTTCTGCTCGCCCACACACTTTCATCCCCTCATCATCGTTGTCGTCCTTCAGAATGCTGACATTCATCACAGAGGAATGCGTAACCATGGCGATTGGCCCAT
This sequence comes from Mormyrops boulengeri, assembly GCA_026781065.1. Lineage (NCBI taxonomy): Eukaryota > Metazoa > Chordata > Actinopteri > Osteoglossiformes > Mormyridae > Mormyrops > Mormyrops boulengeri. The sequence goes on along the minus strand of JAODLD010000086.1, from coordinate 1,835,495 downwards.
TCGTTCTCGATTAGAGTTTCTGGCTATGCGGCGCAATCTGGTTGCCCAGCAGCAGGACGTAGGCATTCTTCAAATACTGTCGATCGATGATGTCATCTTTAATAATCGCAGTAAACTAAATGCAGCATATATTTCAGTTTAATCACAGGACCCATGATTACAAACTTCATTAAATTTTTGTGCCCATTACATACATGGGGGGGGGGGGGGCATTCTGCCGCACATCTTGGGCAGGGATCTGAGCCTACCTTGACAGGAAATTCTCCAAAGATCTGGGCTTGTCCTCTTTCTTGCACGTCACACCTTCCTTCTTTTGCTGTTCCATTTCTTTGATGCGCGACGTGAAGGTGTCGATGTAGTCAAGCACGACCTTCATGCTGACGGGCACCTCGTAGAATTGCTGGGGACAGCGAATGAGGGAGAAGGTCTCCTGAATCACTCTGCATGGTCTCCTAAGCCCATCTGGACAGCAGGCTGGAAGAGCAGCAGCTCAATGCTCCACCCTCGAGAAGATCCCACATTTACCAAGCAGACACTCTGCTTCACATGTGTGTCTAAGAGCTGAAGAGCCGACAGTAAGAGTAGAACCATGTGTGCTGTACTATCAAAGAGCAAAATACTACTAAAAAAAAAGGTGTTTATCAGTTACTACAAAGCTCATACATAAGGGATTTTTACTTGCACATCTTCAAAAATAATCCTTCAAAGATCCATGATGATTCCAAAACCACCTTCCTGAAGCCAAAGCTAATATTTAATACATTATAGATGTTCCTTTCCTGATCATTCCTGACTGAAGTGGTCACCTTGGACATTTTACTGCATGTGAGAAGCCTAGCTCTTTGTACAATAAGCAGCCAGCAGGTCCATCTGCGGGATGGAGGAGGCCTTATTAAACTATTCGGTCTCTGTCAGCACGCCGGTGCACAGTGGCCTCTTTGTGAAGCCCTGAGCAGCCAAACATGCTGTCATTGGCGCATGCTGAACACCATCAGCCTTTGAGGTGCATGAAAGAGAGGCGGTAGTTAAATTGCAGTCATATGTACTCAGAATACGCAGTTGGGGTTTGGAGTATATGGCACCAGCTTACTGGAGGTGTGGGTTGGCCCCAGACGCTGGAGATGCAGGTTTCATCTTCTGTGACATTCTGAGGAGGAGGTACTGACCTTCACCTTCACGTCAAAGTCAGTGAGAACCATAAAGAAGCCGTCGTGCGTCATCCCGAACTCCTTCCGCAGATCGATAATGAGGTCCTGGTTTACGAGGTCGTCTTGACCGAGGCCCTTCATCGGCCTGTCGTGCTCTGGAAGGGGGACGAGAGCTCAGTTAAACACGAACTTCAGGAAGCCAGCAAACAAAGCTGCCCTGTATTACTGGCAGGGACATTTTAGGTGAGCCAACACCTTTAGGGCACAGTGTGGCCTCTGAGGCATGTGTTTGCATGGGCTACCTGCCTCGAGTTCTTTTTTTTTTTTCCTAAATAAAAGCACGTAATAACTCTCTCTGCAATTTGGCAGCTCACGCTCAGCTATTGCCTCCTAATCTCTATTTGGCTTATGAAGAACACCGCTTCTGGACAAGAGAAAGGTTGCATTGAACAGAGCGGAGCCCAGACAGGGCTACACCTTTCCAAAGACACATGGACAAAGGCATGTTTTTGGACACCAGGGAACCCAGAGGAAACCCCACAATGACATGCAAACTCCACGCACAGACCTGGGGTGTGAGAAAATACTGCCAACCCCCGTGCCAGCATGGCAACCACTTAACATAGTGCAAGTTGGGTTTGGCCCAGTTTATCGCCCAGGAGTGTCTCTGTGTGTGTATGTATATATGACCTTCATAACTATTATTTAGGTTACATTCAGAACATGACAAACTAAAACCACTGCCTGGGTCCTTTAATCATTTTCATCAATACACCCTGCTTATCCATAGCTAGGGGTGTTTTTTATTTTTTATTAAAATCTACTTTTAAGTATGCGAATGAGCAAAAATAAATGCTGGATCTCTACACAGTACACATGGCTCAGGAAACACCTACACATGCGTTTGTGAGAAGTGTCACATAAAATAAGGGCAGAGGGACCTTACCCAGCTGATAATGATCGATTTTCATGGTGCTGTTGATCAGGGTGCCGAAGATGGTAATGATGGAAACTCTCCGGACAGCCATCTCACACACGTTCTCCAGGTATTCATCCCTCTGCTGTGTGTACATTTTGTGCTCCTCGTGGGGTGTAGTGATCACCTGGCCAAGACAGGGCAAGTGTAGGCGGGGTCAGTCACTTTGTCTGCGTCTTGAATATCCATCTGTTTTCTGCTCATTCAGTTTGGCAGCGATTCAGAGCACATTCTGGGAAGCAGGCAGCGGTGAGCACCACCAATGGGACAATTTCGGCAGTTTAGAGTCCCCAGTCCCCAGTTCCCCTGAACAGCACATCTTTGTACTAAGGAAGGAAACCAGAGAATGTGAAGGACGGAAGGGTGGGAAGGACGGGAAGGACGGAAAGGGCGGAAGGACGGAAAGGACGGAAAGGACGGAAAGGGCGGAAAGGGCGGAAGGACGGAAAGGGCGGAAGGACGGAAGGACGGAAAGGGCGGAAGGACGGGAAGGACGGGAAGGACATGCAAACTGTGGGCAAGCTGGGCCTGCAGATGTTTTGGAATATGAAAGTATGCCTTAAAACCATAAACAAACCACTCGCTACTTGGTATCAGGACAGACAGTACTGCCAGATACAGCACTGTGTGGGGAACGCGGTAATATAATTTTTCATCCAGGCATCTTCAGGCACGTTCAGAGGTTCAGGTGTCTACCACACCCTGTACAGTCTAATCAAACAAAAGAACAACACTCAGATTGGTGACGGTTACTGCCAGGCCACAAATGAAAGGCAACTTAAAGAACAGTGAGTGCATCTTTCGCGATAAGGGTGTATAAGGTAGCAATTAGAAGAAGAAGAAAAAAAACCTTCAAGGGAATGAGTCCAAGATCATGAATTTTTCTGAAGTGTTTTTAAGTAGATCATGACATATCAGTCTCAAAGTGTAAAAGCAGTCATGTAGCTGCAAGTGAGAGAAGCCACAAGCACAGACATATCTTGGTGGTCAAATGAACCACGACAAGTACCAACACATCGGTCTGGTTCTGAAGCCATTCATTTTTCAGGCATGCTATTGAAATGTCAGCATTTTAGCGCAAGTATAAAAACGTAAAGAAGAATATAATTTGCAGGGTTCAACATCTCCTGCTTAGCCTATACTTTGAAACGATCAACTGATACTTACGATGAGCCGTCGCCTGCTTTCAAAATAATCCAGAAAGTGGGACAAAGTTCCTTTGGGCAGCACTGGCTTCTTTGAAGGCTTCTGGAAGTCATCTTTATCCTGAGTTCTCGCTGCCTTTTTTCCAAACTTTCTGTCCTGATTCTGCCCCTTGCCCTCCCTACCGCTCTTGATACGCTTTTCCGATTTGTCCCTCTTGCCCGACCTGTGGGCTTTGTCTTCCTTCTTCTTCCTTTTTTCCATTCTGTCATTCCTGCCTTTTCCCTTCTTGCTTGGGACAACCTCCACCTCGTCCGGATTGCCGACGGTGGGCCTTCCCGCATCAAACTTCCCATCATACTTGCTGCTCAGCACCTTCATTTCATTCTTCTTGGTCTTGCTTTTGTTAGGCTTGTGGTCTGTTGGCTCGACGGCTGCCTCTTTGGGGCTCTTGTCGTCTTTGTCTGTTCGGTTGTCTCCATACCTGCCCGTCGGGGCCTTGGTGGAGTAACCCGTGTTAGAAGTGGGGTATGGTGTTGCTTTGGGATGGTTTTTACCCCTGCGGTGGTCCTTGGTTGGGGGGTAGTAGTATTCCGTTGTGGGGGTAGGTCGAAGCATCCAGTAGGGTGTTGTCAGGGCTTTAGTAGGCTTCTGAGTGGTGGGGGGAATGGTAGTGGTCGTTGATCGCATTGGGCGAACCGCAGTGGTTGTTGGCTTTGTTGTCGTCGTCGTCGTTGTTGTTGTTGTGGTAATAGCAGGGGTGGTTGTAAGCGGCTTGGTGCTTTTAGTTGTTGGGGCCGAGGAGGGGGGGACAGGCTTCTTGATAGGCTTCCACTCCTTCTCAGGTCTCTTTCCCACAGGTGTTTTTGGCTGTGAGTCCAAACTGGAGGCTCCCATCCCAGCACCTTCCACCACCTGGCCCTCCACTCCAGCCGCCCTGCACTTCTGCACAAAGCCCTTCTGCCTGACCTTCTCAAACTTACGCATGGGTGTCTGATCGATCACCTCATACATGGCCTCCAGTCGCACTGGGTAGGGGTACCGCTCCTCCACCTGCAATGTCTTCCGCAGCAGCACCATCCCAAACTTGCCCTTCTCCAGCTTGAGGAAGTTCATCAGCCTGGGGATGAGCGCGGCGTCCAGGGGCTCCTCCAGAATCTTGCCCTCGCTGGTGATGCGCCTCACCATGCCGCCCATCTCTCCCTCCTGGTGGAACATCACAATCTGATGCACATGCCTTTCTGCCAGCTCACAGTACACATCTGGCTTCAGCAGGCTCATCATCAGCCGATAATATCCATCAGACTCGTGTGGGGCGGAGATGACCAGCAGACGGCTTTTTCCAGCAAAGCTCGCCAGGAGATTTGGGGAACCGGCCCCGCTTGGCATGCGTGCCTGCCTGGTACGAACGCTGTCGTCCTGGACCATGCCAAAAGGTCCAGGGTTCGGCTGATTGCGGCCAGGCTGCCTTCTGCCAGGCTGCACGCTCCTCTGGTCTGCTTGCATTTCATTGAGCTTCTTGCGGTTCTCCGGCGAGGAGAAAACTGACATAGAGGGAGCGTCACTTCCCAGAGCCAGGCTCCCGGAACGTGTTTTGTTAAGTCTCAAAGTAGAAAACCGCAGCCGCCTGAGATCCGTGCGTCCGTTAGCCGGCTGAGAAGCATCCCCCAGCCGACATAAAGCACAGCACAGCAGGCACACGCTGAGCACCAGCGTCCGCTTCATGTCCAGGCTCCGTCAAAGGAAAACCCACTGCAGGAGAAATATAGTCCAAGTGCGGCACATAGGTTTGGGCAACTTCCAGTAATCCCCCTTTTTAAAACAGCTTGCGTTTTACCGTGCTAGGGCGATGTCTTCAGAGTATACCGCAGAGCATAATTAATCCGATTCTTTTGATTACGATCTGACAGGCGGTCGCAAAATTATTATTTAACATGCAAGGAAATCAATTAGAAACAAAAGTTCTTTAAAAAAATCTTGCGAAAAATCCTGCAATTAAATGTACCTCGGAGCTCGGCTGCGTCGTACGCTTTTTATACATAATACAACATATTAACTGACGAGCCGAGTGTTTAAATGTCACGCAAAACTTTTTTTTTTTTTTTTTTCAGATTTCCGAATTTTCCCCAGCAGCGTCCTTCTTGCGCACCGGCAAACGCTTTCAGCCAAACGCCATGCTTGTGCTCCAAATGCGGGAGCTGCTTGTCAAACTGGCTGACAAGTACCCTTAAAACTCGAGCTGTTTCGGATTATCTATCTTTGATCGCCGGTTTTCCCTGGGAGCGGTGCCGCCGAGTCCATCTCCGAGAAGCACAAGCAGATGGTTCTGTTTCCGGAGGAGAGACTTTATATACGTCTGGGAGCGAAGAAAGTCCCAGAAAGTGATGGTGATCCCCTTTACCGCTGGAACCTGTCCCAGAAAAGTCAGGAAGCGCACCGGACTCCGTGCCCTCCACGGAACAGAGACAGCTAGGGTCCGGGGGGAGGAGAGCAAACGCCGGTCAGCGGACTGACGGCGAGCCCGAGCGCCGCCCCCCCGTACAGGGGCAGGTCATTTTCTCACACGGATCTCGGGAAACCATGTCCTCGGCGATCTGGAATCCCCTGAAATTACGCGTTTATTCTTTGTTTGAAAAGCTTAACATTATGACATGGGTGTCGAATATGGGGTTCCTCATAAATATCTTACCCGGCATTGTGTAAAATAAAGCAGAAAAAAATCCTTCTACACATTAACTTCATATTAACTTTATCTAGCTTCGTATCTGTAACCCAGTGTCTACAGACTCAAAGCAAAAGAGCACTTTCATTGAACCTACATATAGAAAACCTGGAATGATTATACCTTTACTGTTACACTTTGGTGGGCTTCGAGTATGGTTGATTGATCGTTGATGGTTGATTTAGTTAAACTGAACTGGTTCTAGTGACGTGGTGTGGTTTTTTTGAAAAACATTAGGGAAATAATTTGTTTGACCGAGTCTCCATTACAGACTGTGATACTTATGAGGCACTAAATGATTCGTTCTTACTCAGTGTTCTTCGGACAGTGTGGGACGCGCACGTTACCCCGAGGGCAAGTAGTAAGTGAAGAGGTTTATGCTGGATAACGTTTCCATATGTTTGTATAAAGGCTCTTTTTTAACTTTAAATTAGGCCTGGAAAAAGGTCTGAATGTTCTCAAAGAAAACATTGTTATGTCAACATGTCAATAAATGCTTTGGTTCAAGCTAAGAAAGATGTCTTTCTGATGTAACCTGTGCGACACTTTTATTAAAAATGAGCCATAATTATCGCACTGTAGCTGTGGAGAGGGTTACCACACAGCAACTGACAATAACATCTGGGATGGGGAAAGCAGCTCGCCGCCGGAACGTCGCATCCTGCTGGACCTGGCTGGACACTGACACGACGTGGCTGCGAAGCCACAGACAGGAAGTCAGTGCTGGTTTGGACGGAGCTCAGGAAGTAGGGAGTGTTCAACCCAGGCTTCCTGTGCCCGCATGCTGGGCCTCACACGCCACGTTTCCAACCGCTCCTCGTTTTCCACCAAAGCAAAAGCTGCAGCGGTCTTTACGTTGGCTGTGCTCCTCCTAGGTGCACAGAAACTGCAGAACCAAAGGCTAGTGCCCAGCACTTGGATTAGCTTAGCTCAATAGGACGGTTCAGAGGATTCCTCCGAGACCTGTTATGTCATGCTCTGTTTTATATTAGAGGCTTTGTGGGTAAATACATGCTTTCTACTAGTTACTGTAATCATGTAATTGAGATTATTTAAGTCTGTGGTTGTTGTGATACATTGTGGGTGGATATGGTAACACTGTAATTACATACAATGATGCAACTGGTGGTCTAATGTTTGGGGCAAAGGAATAGACACTAGGTTCAATTTGTTTTTGGCATAGATTGAAATACTTGTCGTTAGCTGCCAGATCTGTAAATCCATGATATTATATGAAACTGAATCAGAGATTGTACCGGACGTCAGCTGCAGTACGGAGTTCTGATTCATTATTAGTAACATTTTTCCAGGTCTTGATGGTTTAGATGCAGTGTGGTCACTGGTATCACTGGCTGTTATCGCCAGCGGTTCTCCCGCTACCAGGTCACCGTCCCACCTAGTATTCAGCAGCTGCCATTTCTGAATTTTCACTGAGTTCACAGTGAAACCTGCCATCTCACTGCTATACTCTTAGTGTTAAATGAACCTGTGTTAACCTTCACTCTTAATTCTCAGTGTTATTCCATTCGGGGTTAAATGAGCAATATTTTTAGTGTCAGGTACCTCTACGCTGCAGTTAAAGTCATTCCCATTCTCATGCACAAATGTGAAGATCACGCCCAATCAGGCAGGGGGGGTCGAACCTCTTGGTAAACAGAACTAGGGACTAGTCTCTTTCATCTATGTTTGGAACACAGAGCCATAAGTAGCCCTCTGCAGGGCTCTGTAATTAGCCAAACCACCACGGAGTCCCGGAAGCACATCAGCGTCAATAAACATTCCCTCGGCACAGCCGGTGATGCTAATGAACAGGCGCCATCCACAAACGGTGACAAACAGGGACGTCCTGAGTCATTATACCTTGGCCATCGGCAATCGCGAGCTAGTGGGTTACATAAATCCTGGGTTGCATTACCTCACCCCTGGCAGAAAAGGCCCATTCACTCTGAGTGAATGACGCCTAGCTAACTTAACTGTTCTCCATTTAACCTCAGGAATACAGGCAGCGCAAACACACAAACACATGAACGCATGCAGAAATCTAAATTTGGTGAGGTTTTGACCGTTTATACAAAGCGGTTTACCAGAGGTGTGTATTCTAGACGAATCTTGCTGTCACTTTCCTGACCCCCGTTAGCTCACTGCCACCGTCTGCTAACAGAAGCCTGGCAAACACACTTACACTTCTTTCCAGATGTGAGGTAATATCCTGCACATGGCCAGGCAGGCAAGCTGCGGGGTACCAGGAGAAGCCATGCTATGCCTTTTATCCCGGAGATGTACAGCAGTAAAGACTACACACAGACAATACACATACACACATACATATATACACACACACACTACACATACACACATACATATATACACATACACACATACATATATACACAAACACACTACACACACACATACACTATACACACATACATATATACACACACACACCACACATACACACATACATATATACACACACACACACAGCTGAAGCTGAATGTGTCTGAACATTATATGCCTGCCTGGATTTCTCCCAACACTTAGAAAAAGTGATGTTTAGGTCAACAGGCGACTTGGACTTTGGACTCAGTAACATGATGAGCTGTACACTACTGACTGCAGTCATTGAAAATAGATAGATAAAGACCAGTAAGCACAATATTAATCACAAGAATACATTTGGTAAGTAGGTATTTTGGCCTTTATTTCACAGGAACATTTAAAACTAGGTACAACATATCCCATCAGTGACTTTGAAAACTCCTGATTTTAGAATTTGGGTAATCATCCTAAAAGTGGGAAGTCCTCTGATGGGCTGATGAACATTTGGTAGCTTGACTTGCAGGGTTTGCTGGACGTTTTAACAGCCCCAGACAGCGGCGGTTTATGCTGACTGACTCTCTCCCTAAGAAGGCAGAACACATCACGTAATATGGGGAGTTGATAGCGAGACGGAGTAGGAGAGATCGTCTTCTTAGTCACGTAGAAATGATGCAGAGTCTGCTGTGTTTCTTTGCGTCTTTGTGCGTGGGTGTCCCTGTCCGGCCTAAGTGTGCCATAATGTGCACCATAATACATTTAACATTACAACAAATTTACCTCACTTTAAGGTGCTGAAGTAATGTTGTGACCTGAGATCCCAGGACAGGTTGAAGAGAGAACGTCTCAGGTGGAGACAGTGAACGTGGTGGCAGGGGTTTGGGAAGTGAGGATGCATTTTGGGGGGTGGGATTTCCTTTCCAGGGCTCACAGGGACACGGGCACAACTCAAAAAGCAAATGTGGGAAATGGAGAATGGAGGAGCCACAGCGTAATGCTGTGGGGCCCTAAGCAACATTAGGGCTGTTGTACTGATTACAATGGGCACACAGCCACCACACTGTGCCCCCACCCCCTTCTCACCAACGGCAGCTGGGGAGGGCCTAAGAGGTGTTTTATGAGAAGCTCACCAGACATTTGGCTGAAACCATGGCACGAATGGAGAGGCCAGGTAAACGCAATCATCGTTCGCTTTTTTTATTATTATTTCAGAGACTCAGTTTGTCCACAAAGCTTATGGGATTATGTGTCCGGGGTGGGGCCAACAAGGAAAAGAGCCTTACTTACCAGGTCATCTCAGCCCCCAAAAACCCCATTCATCTACTCTTCATCTGCAAGACACAGGTCACGAGAAGAATCTACCATAGCGAAAAGTATCGAGGCCGCTTGCCCATGATGTTTGTGTCCAGCAGTGGACTGTTGTCCTGTCCAGGGTGTTCCTCTGCCTTGTGTCCTGTGTTTGTCATATTAACCCATCCAAACGTGAAGTTAATTAGCATACAGGCACTCAAAGCAAATAAAAACAACAGTTTCACTTTCATCTGATTTTGGAGATGGCTTTTTGTATCCTACCACTGCAAGGTGTCGTGGAATAATACCTCAGTTCCCCTGTCATAAAATAAACTTTCTCTGTTTCCATACACACATGCTTAACCGTAGAGGAAATGTATTTGATACCCAGCAGTGATGGTTTTACCCGTTATTGATCGATTCCAACTCAACAGAGGGGTGGGTGATGATGTAGTACTGGCACTGTGCCTTGTATATGTAGGGTAATGCAAAGCCTTTCTTTTCACAGTAACATTAACATTTCTTCTAAACTTGCAATAAGCAGCAAGGACTTATTTAATGCAGCTGGACACACATGAGCAGAAGCACTCAGGTGTCAGGACAGAGGCCAGCAGAGTGTGTATTTTTAGTGTCAGTAAACAGGAGTGTCTGTTTTTGTGATGTGCTTTTTGACACTGCGCACCTGGGCAGCACTAAGGGCCTGGATCTTTCCATCCACAGTCACGTGCGCCACTCGTTAACCCGGAGCGTCGGCCGGCTCTCTCTCACTTCGCTTGGCCTCGCCAGGATACAAGTCGGCAGCTTAGGAACTGCTGGAAAATTCCACTGTGTCATGCAGACATTCGCTCCGTTCGTGACGCTGACGCGCTAAAACGCGTCACTGGGCAGCCAGAGGCGCAGTGAGGCACTGTGGATGTTGGCGTGTCAAGCACCAATCATAACAGCTGTTCAACTTTGACCCCAGGCAAAGCCAAGGTCAGCAAAACTACCCTGCAAAGAACTAAAATTTGAAATATTGTGCCAGAACTGAGCACTTTGTGTTTAGAATAGAAATTTTGGCCTTCCTGTGTCGAACTTTTGAGACGTGACATTTAGTTAAAATAAGAACAAACACACTTTGCGGTGACTCCGGCATGGGGGGGATAGGAGGCAGAATCATGGTGAAACAAGTCTGCAGTGCTCAAGTGATGTGGTTTCTATCTAAACAGACGCTGGTTACACGGCTGTGGGAGTCACACACACAGGCCACACGTGGTAGTTTTGTTCGCACTGTCACCCTTCATCCCCAGGCAGTAAGCCTTGTCCTGCTGTAGTTTTACTCCCCAAGTCTGAAATGAACCCATCCCAAACCCGAAGCCGTTGTGCCAAGCGCCTTGGCGAATGTCTGGAAGTAAAAGCTGTCGGTCTGAAGCATGTTCCTGGAACCTTTGCCCCCACCCTGCCAGACTTGTAAAGTGAGTCACGTCTGTGAGGAACTGGGAACTACATCACACTTTAAAAAAGCACAGTTCTTACTCTAACTCAATGTTACGCCACGAATTTTCAACACGGTAAAGCCGAAATTTCTATTTTAAACTCTAGAAGTGGTCAGTTTCTGGCAAAATTGTTCAAATTTTAGTTCTTTGTAGATTAGTTTTGCTGACCTTGACTTTGTCCAAAATGATTTATACAAAGGTTGTGTGTTCTGGGCAAATGAGGTGACAGATTACAGGCTGGCGGTAACATAAGCAGGCTGTCAGTGATCCAGCTCTAACCATCAGTCAAACTGAGGGTTTTACACAAATCGCTCAAAGACAGGAAAGCCAACATGGTATGATCATACTAAGTGACGATAGTATTCACGCAACACATCATAGATCATTTCATATCAGGATTTCTGGCTCAGTTTTATAAGACATTACTTTACTCATTTAGTTCTCATCTTGGCTACTGAAGTAGAGCCCAAAGTGAGTACATTATTTTTAAGAACCTCATACGTATTAGTTTTTCCACCTTTGGAAGTCATCGTCTGCTCAACGCTTCATTAACATGCAACACAGACGGGCTGAGCACTGCGGACACTCCTTTCTGTCATGTCCGGCGATGTGTCCAGTGGGATGGGGGGGCGACAGGTGTTACCTTGCCCAAAGGACGTTTGCCGCCCTGCCTTGTAATACAGAGTGACAGGAGGGGCCCTCATTAGCAGCCAGCCTGTCCACGGGCCAGAGTCCAGGTCCCAAGTCTTCCCGTTCAATGACAGCCTGCCTTAAGCAACTAACAAAATGGTGCATCAATCGGTGCTGGATGTAAGTGCAGGTCCAATTCACCAACCTGTATGGACCACAGAACGGCCTTTGGTAAAGCTGTTAGATGGCTGTGAGTTTTACATAGAATATGAGCTGTTCGCCTCGCCTCGCCTCATCAGAACCGGCCTTTTAACAGCAGCAGGAAGCCGGCGGGGGCAGGTCACGGTCACAGACCCTGCCCAAACACAAACATTATGCCAGGCGTCAAAACAGAAACGCTTCCTTCTCTAATTAAGGGCTGAAAAATAAACTGGGTGGGGCCTAGCGACTCCCCCTCCCCACCCACCTACAGGCAGCGTCCCTCGGGCACACTTCACTGCTGATTACTGCACACAGCTGCAGTGGCAAACAACCAAAACGACTTAAATAAGGAAGCCATTAATGCAAAAACAGCTGAAACATGTGCTGCTGATAATACTGTCTGGCTATTGGGCAAAATGAATTAATCTATAAATCTGGAACTGCCTCAAACATTAAACTATCTAATCAAAATGATCACTCCTAATACATCATTTTCTACCTCAGATCCCTGTGGCCGCACTGGAAGTCTGTCTCTGGGCTGCGTTCCCTCTCAGCGTCATAATACCATAATACTTTGCACGCTTGATTCCCACCCGACCTAGCGGTGATTGTTTTCTATCTGTATCCCTCTGCTCCAAGCATGTCGTCACTTTGCTCTTTGGTTATAGGAGACTCACGCTTATGATGTTATGCATTAAACTTTGATGGCTCTTTTTCCCCACCTGGGGCCTGTTTGCACGTTTCGTGCATGTCCTGAATTACACACGGACTTAAAAAGGGTACTGTGCTCAGGTACTGTAGCCCTCATTCTCTGCAGACACAGCTGGCCTGGGAGGGGGGGCGCGTAAGCCCCTTGTTTTATTGCTCATAAAAAGGCGGCCAAAGCGGAGGATGGTTACAAAGTGTGCCAGAGAGGAAATCCCGTGGAAGTGCTTGGCACCAAGTCAGCGGATCCCAGGCTCCATATTATAAAAGCCCATGCTGATAGGGTAGTTCAGGTCCAGAGAGTGAAAGTCCAGATCAAGATTTTGTTTCAACCAACCAGTTGAGTATTAAAAAGTCACAGTCACAGAGTACTCAGCTGGTTGGTTGAAATAAAATCTTGGTCTGGACTTACACTTTCTGGACCGGAATTACCCATCTCTGGCTAACAGCCCTAGGAATGGATGTCTCCAACTTGCTACAACCTCCAACAGGTCCCAGACAAAATGTGGCCAAGATTGATCTGTGTTTGTATGTGTCCACGTTCTGCTGGAAACTAAGGCCTGGCCTCCTGTGGCAGAGATACCACTGATTCTGTCTCAGAACCGCTGGGTCCACGGAGCGAGACTTAGAGAAAGATGCATTGCCCATAGCAACAGGTATCCAACAGAGACCGTTTATGGTCTGTGGTCTAGTTGGTACAATTATGGTCTGTGGTCTTGTTGGTACTATAACATCATGCTGTATAAGCCAGACTGAGCAGGTTCCTTCACTGGTTTTAGATAGAAGTCCAGAATTATCCCATGCCTGTTTCATGAGATCGGTCTAGAAAAAGACGCTAGGAACTCCTCTCTCTGTTCTAGGGTGGGAGCATAGCTGTCACTATGGTGATTTAGCTTTATGAAGTCAATCCCTGTGGGCAGTAGTAACTGGCTTCATATTGCTATGGTCCTGCTGCCAAATTTCAGCAGTTGTGGGGTAATAACAGACATTTGAAGGCACTCGTTGGGGTTGGCATGGAGACAAGCCGAAATGGCTTCAGGTTTCACTAATGCAAAGGGCTTTACCCAAACACCACATAACTGATGGTGCTGATGTGAGCTGAGAGCTGGGAGGTCCAAGGAGAAAGTGCATATTAAAAATAGATGTAGTGCCCAGAAAATACTGGAGTAACACAGAGTTATACTCCTAACCACATGTGCAAAAACATATCATGACAGAAAGGTGGCTGCGGTGAGTTAAAGTGCAACATAAAACATGTGATTTAAGTTTCTGACTATGCATCACACGCCTGCAAATTCCCCATCAGATCTGTGCTCTGGTGATCAGTCGTCAGTGAACTAGACGGCACACTGTTCCGACAACAGACCCGAATCCCAGTCCTTTCCCCAGTCCTGTTATTTTCCATTTTTGAACCCCGCTGTGTATAATTTGAAGCTGATGGCATTTTTTTGATGTAGACATAAGCAGACGCGAGCCGTTCCCAAGCTTGGGAGTCTGCACTTGGCCGGGGAGTCCGCGCTTGGCTGGGGAGTCCGCGTTCAGCCAGGGAGTTCGCGCTCGGCCAGGGAGTCCGCGCTCGGCTGGGGAGTCCACGCCCAGAGGTCCGCACTCGGCCGGGGAGTCCGCGTTCGGCCCGGGAGTCCACGTTCGGCCTGGGAGTCAGCACTCAGCCTGGCCACCAGCTTCTCGTTTGAATTAGTCCTCCTCGTCCCTCTGGGAATACGTCACTCCCATGTTCTCACAGCCTCTCCTGGCCACATTGAGCCATGGAGAGGGGAAGTTTTAAATTGCAACCCGATGTTTATGGTGGAGGGGGGCCTGAGCTAGCTTTCATCTGGACTTTCAGGCCAATCTGGATTTTTGTGTGTCTTAATGACCCATGACACCAGTCTTCAATTATGGTTTCCGCCCCAGTGCTGGCTTGGCGTGTCCCAGCTGCCTCTGTTGGTCTCCCAGCTGCCTCAGTTGGCCTCCCAGCTGCCTCTGTTTGCCTCCCAGCTATCTCTGTTGCACTGATCATTTCATACAGTGCGGACAGGTTTTGTCAAAATAAAAAGAGACATGATGAGAATCCCTTTGCAGGTCCACCACCATTATCACGCACAGAGAAAAAAAATCCTTTGATCAGATTAACTCTATTGCAGAAAACAGGGTCACTCTGCAAATATGGGGAAAGCCATGGCAGTTAGACGCACAAACGTTTCCGTCACTTATTCTGAGAATGGCGTATCTGAGAAACAAATGCTAACGCTTTTTTGTTTCGGGAAAAAGCCATGAGGCGTCTCTTCCTTCTTGTGTTTACATTTCTGCCGCATACAGTAATGACTCCTTAGTGTGGGAGCGACCAGCACATAGTTGGAGAAGGACAGCACCTCCCTGACTGCTCCTGCTGGGGGAGGTCTAGGAAGTGCCCCCCCCGAACATCCTTCTGCTGGGGTGGCAGAATTAGTGATGGTGGTGCCGGTGGGTGGGATTCCCAATTGCTGTAAATTATTGCCTTTTTAGTATGTGATGGAGACCAATAAATAAAGCAGTCATTCCCAACCCGGCCCTCGGGGACCCACAGACAGCCCAGATTTTTGATCCTTCCCAGCTCCCAGCACGCCTGTACATGGTCTTGATTGGCTGAGTGCTGGGAGGGAGCAAAAACATGGACTATCTCAGGGTCCACAAGGACTGGGTTGAGACAAACTGAAATAAATTGATGAAAGCAAGCAATCTAAAAAAGTTTACATAAATAAGCCACTGATTATTCTACCTACTGTGGCCTCAGCTCTCCTGAAACTATGGGACACAGATTAACCCTAACCTTGCCAAATATATTGTACATCCTACTGTTGTATCAGCCACTGAATTCCCTTGGTACAACCGTCTGTGATTTTGAGAAGGATGTGAACCATTCTGAAAACACTAGCTAAAGTGTAGCCTGTACATCAACAGCTGGAATATCACAATTAATAAAGTTTAAAATGAAAGTTTAAAAAAGCGCCTGAGTGGCGGTCGCGTACGGTTATTCCAAGCAGGATGTGCTAATCCTTCTGACAGCACATGAAGAATGGAACCAGTGGTCTTGCATAAACTGGCCTGCAGATGGGCACACACAGGCCACTGGGGCTGCCCGCTCTGTTTAAACAGGACATTCCAGAACATTCCACATGCCGTCATCAGAGCAACATTCCATGTGGAGCCACTGGGAAGCCAAGGTGTTCTATCAGTCACCCTCACACCCACAGCGTTTTGGCGTGGGGGGGAGGGGGAGTGTTATCCATGGTAACTCATACACCATGAAAACCAAATATTATACAGACGCTCCTCTACTTACAACCTTTCAACTTACGAACTTTCAGACATACGAACGAAGAGAACTGTAAGTCCAAACTGTGTTAATTGGGCTCCCGTTTCCTGTCCGCAACATAATTTTTTTTTTCTGCGCATCAATTCCGCCTAGTACGACTTCTGGTCGCTACTCCCGCCGCACAGCAGCGTAGCATGCGTACTCCCAGCATCCTAGTTCTTTGTACTTGCGTATGCCTTTAAAATGATTGAATAACGACTGAATAACGACTTACGAACATTTCAAGTTATGAACGGCTGTTCGGAACGTATCTCGTTTGCAAGTAGAGGAGAGTCTGTACTCTATTTGAAACAGAAGCTTTGTGATCAGCCTCTCATAATATGGGAAAGATAATAATAATAATAATGATGATGATGAGGGTAGGTTATAAGACTTTTTTAATGCTCATGTTGTGTTATAATTTCTAATATTGCATTTAAATGATTAAAATAGCTAGCTATGTTACCTACAGCCAGATAGGCTGGATAGCAAACCCCACAGCATGGCCTCAGACCCCCGGGACTCAAGCCAAGGGCCTTGTGTGCTCAGCTCCCTGGGGCGGGTGCTGACCCGGTCACCTGGGAGCATCTGGTACACCCACAGAGACTGCCCCCCACAGCCAGCGGTCCCACAGGGCAGCCTGCCACATCAGACAGCAAACACGCATCATGTGTGGTAGGGGCGTCGCTGGGCGGAAGCAGAGCTTCATATCTGCACAATCAAAGGTACCGTAACTCTCGATTCCATTGGTTGGATGACTGAGCTAGTGACCCCAGCGCTCGTCCCCCCCCCCTCAATTCAGTTGGCTCAATTGGAAAAGGGCCAGGTGAGAGGCGCCGTGCCTTTCAAAGCGAACTAGATCTGGCTCGGAAATGTATACTTTGCAATGGCAGTAGGGCAGGCAGTAGGAAGACAGCCACGCGGACAGGCAGTAGGAAGACAGCCACGCGGGCAGGCAGTAGGAAGACAGCCACGCGGACAGGCAGTAGGAAGACAGTCACGCGGGCAGGCAGTAGGAAGAAGGCGCAGAGGTGAAGGAGACCGTAGAGCAGGATGGGCTCTGCCAAGTGCTACATAGGATTCTGCCGTCATTGGGCTCCCGAAACAAGGTGGCCTGTGTGTCCCTGGGCAGTGGCAAGGCTGTTTTTCCAAATCGTTATGTTTAGTTTTGGTTTTTTTTATAAGCGGTAAAATATCTGATGTCTTGCCTGAGCCAAACGTGGTTGTGGAGTTTGTTTACAGCCCCAGGCACACTGCCTTGCTTGCTCGCCATTTGGGGTCAAACGACACACACCGGACCCATTCAGATCTTGCAGGCACGTGGGAGATGCCCCCCCCCCCCAAAAAAAGGCAGTTTTGAAAACATCCCCCGTCAGATTTCACGTCTCCCGCTCCGTCTGCCCAACATGCCCCAAGGCCGAGCTCCGTCTGTGCCGATGGTCCCGAAAGTCCTCATGCAGACATCAGATATGGGAAGCCCAGCGGGGCGAAGCGGACTCCTCCGTTACACACCATTCACAAGTGCATGGGTCTGGTGTCAGCACACACTCCCATCGCCGGAGCAGGTAGGAGGGGAATACACACCCAGGGGGAATCAGACGTGTTTTCTGTACATTGGTGAGATCACACTCCAATAAAGACAGATGCTGCAATGTTTTCATTCAGTGGTTCTTATATCCTCCCATGTCACATATTAACAAAACAAATAATTTAGACAGATAATGCAAAAATACCTATCTCCACAAATTACTGTCGGTGAGCCACTGACATTGTAAACATACAGCAAAGGGATATTGCCTCTGTGCTGAACTGCTGTTACACCGGGGAGCTGCTCAGGAAGGCGATGGGAGAAAAATGCATATGACATTCAGCACAGCTTCGAAAGGTGGGTTTTTCTAGGGTAACCTATGAACAAACAGCAGAATGTGCGCTTTGATTAGAGTACAGGATGCTGGGAAATGGGCAATGAGGAAGAACAGCCAGCCACCAGAAAACCTGTTAATGGATGAGCTGTTTGTGAAAATGCTTTCATTACGACATCCTCTGCGCCTTTACCATGCAACTCAGCCATAGGAGGAGGTCAGGACTGGAGGGTAAATAATGAATAATGGTGATGAAATCTTGCTGTGCTCATGCCTAATTCCCCAACACTGCTTTCAGAAGCGATGTAAGAGCATTTTGGAGCAAAGTCCGGTTAGGGAGAGCTTAGTACTGCGGGATCTAACAGCGTCGCTCCTGGGGTGTTCAGCCGCCCTGGCTGCTTGTGGATAATGTCAGACATCAGCCCTGTAATGGTAATTAACAGGACAGCAGACCAGCATTAGCCGCTTCCCTGGCATGTTACTTCGTGGGATATGTGTGTTTTTTCCTTTTGACACTTCCTAAGCCCTGCTCTCCAGGCATGGTGGGAAACTGGGATCTGTTTGGGTAAATTGGGCCAACCAGACCGCCTCGTCACAAAGACCACCCTGATTAGCAGATTCATGCTGCATTGCTCAAATGCCCCAAAGGGTGACCATGGAAAATTCACAGGGAAACATGCTCAGTCAACAGCTGGGAATTCTGGGGAAACCAGAACTGAAGTCCTGCACCAGGACTGAAGTGTTTACATTTGTGTGAGACGGCTGCTTTGCTCACAGACTCTGATTATGCTTTCCTGAG
The DNA here is from genome assembly GCA_026781065.1 of Mormyrops boulengeri. Lineage (NCBI taxonomy): Eukaryota > Metazoa > Chordata > Actinopteri > Osteoglossiformes > Mormyridae > Mormyrops > Mormyrops boulengeri. Next base: position 1,816,891 of record JAODLD010000086.1, on the reverse strand, counting down.
TCTCACATCGTCCCCGCCAGTGAGGGTGCCGCTCCCCAACCCAAGTATAATGACATAAAAACAGATTTTTGCCTGAGTCGTGGCTTCAACACTGCACTAATTTGCCTGTGACAGAAATACCCTGCACTGCAATCACCTCACAGACAGAGGGCCAAAATAAACACCAGGCAAAATCTCAATAAAAAGACACACATGTAGCAGTAGAACCAGAATCATCTTTTTTTACAGCCTGAAACACAGAAGACTCAAAGAACCTATAGATGGACTCAAACAATCCTTTATTCTTTTAATCAAAGCACTACCAGCACTGGTGACGTTAATTAGGTGTCCCATATGCCTGTTATTTAATCCTTTTTTCATGTTTTTCTGTCCTGCCCTGCTCTTCCCGCCCCCTCGTCGACCACGCCTACTCGTTACCCTCGTGTGGATTCCCCGTGTTCACCAGTTGTTTCCTGTTGCTGTCATTGGTTCCTTGTATTTAAGTCCGCGTTACATTCGTTTCCCCACTCCAGTCATTGTATTGTTACGTCGTCGTTTGCTGCCTTTCTTCGTGCTATCCCTGTAAATAAACCCTGCATTTCCCCGATCCCCGGCTCTCTGCTCCTGCTTCCCCGTTTGGGCCTGACATTTTCATTGTGGCAGCTCCAGGCAGACCAAATAAACAGACTGTGGCCTTCTGGTCTTCTGATAACACCTGCATGAACCTTCTAGTGCATGTACAGACTCAACGTACAGCACAAAAGAGTTTGAACAGCAACCAAAATTTCTACAACGGTTTTTCCAAGTCCTCAACGAGGTCAGACAAAGACTTAAGCTACCTCTGGGAGAGAAGATTCATGCATTTAATTTTACTAGCAGCTTACCCCACGCGGAAAATGTCTATTAGCAGAGATTCATGGCTGCAGTGTTTCCCAGAAAGTTCGCAAAACATTTTATGCTTCTCCAAGGGTCCTCCCTGTCATCATTTTGTAATATTCTCACTTGTGCACAGGGCCATATCGCAGGCCCCCGTGCAGCGGCCTGTCTGCCGTCATGGCGGAGGCGGTGCTCTCCATGTGCGATGCAGGGAGTCTCTGCACACAGTTCTGACTGAAACACACTGCTGTCCTCAGCTTAAGACTTTTCAAATAGCTGCCACTGTGAATTCGTGGATTCGAGCCGTTTCACGCTTTCTGGATGAGAAGTTTCTAATTTGCAAAGAGGAGGAAAATTGTGTCTGAGATTGTTTGTCTGAACGAAAGCTGGGTCCTGCCAGGGAAGCCTGGGAGAGAGTCAGACACATACATCTGCTGAAGTACAGGCTTAAAATGAGCCATATCATCCGCTCCCTGCCTGCTGGCCCCTTCCTCTGTGCCAGTGTTTCCTAACCCAGTCCTCAGGGAGCCACTGACGGTCAATGTTTTTGCTTCCTGAGGACCGGATTCGGAAACACTGTTCTATGCAGATGGCCTGAGCTTCTGCTAAAAACTATCAAAGTGGTGTTTGAGCCTCAGCAACACAAGGGGGCGCCCTCTTACCCGTGATCTCTTATGCCCTGAATCCCATTCAGAGTTCCCTGCACGCTGACCTGTGCCCAGCTGCTCTGTCCCTCACAGCCTCTTCAGCGATCTGAACATTAAGGATCACCTCTGGGGGGCCTTCGGGGTTTTTCCATGAAACGCCAGAGGAAAGACCTCCAATGGAAAGAAGGCTTTCGTGGCCCAAACTCAATGCTCTGTTGCTCTTTATGACATTGTTACAAGTCTGACTTGGATTTTGGCAAGGAAGATCTCCCAGGTTCTGTGAACTTGCCATAATGGTCCACAGATGTGTGTTCACACACGCACACATTTTCAGACATTCTAAATTATAGAACGGTTTAGCAGCAATATCAAAAATTAAATGAAAAACCGATAATGATCTCAGTTCATTATATGACTTATTACACTCAGCAGAGTTGAAATGTCTGGTAATTAACAACAAACAAAGGAATAAGCCGTTTGGTTTTGGTGAGGGATATAGCTATCACAGACGGAGTGAGGGCAAGCAGCTTCAACAGAGCATTTGGATAAACAAGAAGATGTTTCATGGGTTGGCCAATGTCTACACAAAATCTCTGATGGCTGCTTTTATCTCCTACACTGCAGTTTCTGCCAGACCACACTGCAAAGCCGGCAATGCACCCAACTGCGGCTCCACGGCGTGCAGCTTACAGCGGTGAACCACAAGCGTGATAGGGGACAGCAATAATTCAGCGCAAACGCCAAAGCGGTTAAAAGTGACGTCTGAACTGTACAAGCGGATTCTAGAGGTCAGTGTTTATAACCTGGATAAAAACCTCTGTGTGTAAAAGTGCGAGAGAATGAGGGCACACAAGCTTCTCACAGCCCAACCTGGGGCGAGGGGGGGGCAATTCCCTTGGAGACACCTTCTCCCCCACCTCTCTACTCCCTCAACATCAAACATCTGACCAGATGTGCAGATCACAGAACTGCCTTGATCCTCCCCTCCCTGTTACAGAGCCATCCTCCACATGCATAACAATGGCTCGGGAAAAACACAGAATAGTGCAGTCTCACATCTGAGGAGAGGATTTTTGCCGTAACACTTGAGAGGGCAGCATGTACACACAGAAGGCGGCAGACAGGCCAGGTCACAGACATGGATATGCACTCCCACAAAGCCACAAGTGAGCAAAAGCATCCCACAATTCTGCGGAGCTAAGAGAAGCAGACGCTGCCTTAAATCTTGTTGATGTCACGCTTACACAGAATATCATCAGAGTAAATGAGACTTTAAACCTCGGTTGCAGGAAATTAATCTTAAAATAACATACAATTTCCAACCATGACTCTTTGCCACGTGCTTGACAGCTTCAAATAGCACTAATTCTACTTTCTGAAACCTTCCATGTCGCCCCAGGCATCTCAAAATGGAGGTCATGAGCAGAGCCCTCAGTGTGTGCAATCAGTACCTCAGGAAATTATTGTAAGACTTAAAAAGGGGCTCTGCCACTCCAGAGTGCCAACACAGTGAAACGGGAGAGGTTTAAGCGGTGAAGCAATGCTTCTTTATTCCAGTTCATGACCAAATCTTCCCTCATGAAAGGATCTGCTGCAGATGTGCGTGAGAACCCAAGTTCGGGGGAGCGCGTCTGTGCCTGCAGTTTCGTTTGTGGGCTTATTATCGTTAATGAAAGTAGAAGTACAAGAAAACATTTTTGTAAACTGAAATAAAATAAGACATGAAATTAAATTCAAGAACTACAACTATGTCCCATATTTTCCATTATCGTTTTTAAGTACTCTTTTGCTGAAGTACTGATTTGTTCATTTTTTTTCTGCTTGATGGAAATTATTCAAGGAAACAAAATGCAGTATATAGCATTTAGACGATCATTAATGATACCTGGAACAGTGTTCTGCCCATTTGGAGTACGTGGTGTGCACTAGCTGCGTGTTCATGCCAGATTCTCCACAGAGAAGCCACATAAAGAGCTGTACAACTTTCAGTCTATCTCTAGAAGTAAAACTACTTAAACTGAAACTGAAATATGGAAAAACTAAAAAGAAAAAAAGGCGAGAAGCACATGGTGAAGACCATCCGTGAGAACCTCCAAGGCTTTTCATTTAAAAAACTAATAAAACCACACTAAAACCAACTAAAACTAAAGTGGAACTCAAATGAAAATTGTAAATAATATAAAAATAAAAGCTAAATTAAAAAATCAATACTGTAATGACACTGCTGTGGGTTTCCCAGGTACTTCAACGAGCAAGGCCTGGAAGGTGGACCGCTGGGAAGGGTGGCTCAGAAGAGCTGAGGTGAGAAGCAGTTGGTGAAGACCATCCGTGAGAACCTCCCACTGCGAGAGGCAGCCGAGGCTTTCTGCACAGGTGGGCAGACAACAAATGACCACTGACAGTGGTCACAGCAACAGTGACGCTAGCAGACCCCCATGTATGTGTACCTGACTTCTTGTATTATGAGCAGTAATGGGACACTGGCTCTGTCTCTCAACCACAAACTGCTAGCGTGCGGCACTCCCAAGCAAGGTCCCGACAGGAATATAATAAGAAATAACAACACTGGGGTAGGCGGATTCAAAGACACCTCGGCCAATCAAAAGGGTTGCTTTACCGAGAACATGGCCGTCCTCCTGCCTGTAAGCCTGTCTCCTCTCGGTCGCCTTCCATTCATCATTGCATCATACACACAGCGTCGGCAAAAACCACATCATTTAGTGGGGAATTAGGTCTGGTTCTTCTTAATAACACATGCAAATATATTACAAAAGATGTCAAACATTCTAAATATAACATACAGAAATAATATCCAGGTTTAAGTGCTCAGTCACATGAACTTATGCTATTGATTTATGGGTGCTGAGCTCTATTATACGGTTTTTCAAGTTATGAGTTTTGGAAGAACAATTGAACAGTGTTTATATAAATTACATTTTATGGTATAATTAAGGGCACTTTCCCTTTTGGTAAAAATGGAACAATCTGGTGAAGCTTAAATTTTCTGAATCTGAAAGATTTTTTTTTAACCCAAACAAGGAGGGTTTAACTGGGAATGACATCGTTTTATTACTGGAAAATTCTACACAGCATGGATAAAACACTGGCCTTTGTGGCCACAGAATGACTCGCCCTGGTGGGTCTGCATTATCCTACACAGAGAGGTTCCTAGGGGAACATATTTTGTCTCGTGAGGAATGGAGTTAGTCAAATGAAGGAAGACAAAAAATCTCAGCCGAGGTAGCAACGGGGGGGGGGGGGTAGAAGAGGGGCTAAAGACCTGACTGCATGTAGGTCTTCTGATCCAGCCTACTGCAAATACAAAGACATGCTTTCAGCTGAAAGAATACTCCTGTCATTCAACAAAACGCGGGGTACTCTGGAACTTGGGAGTCCAGCTGATAGTGTACCGCCCTCTAGTGCACAGAACGAAACCTGCAATTTAATAACAATGTAACAGCGCTTCCTAATACTTTGTGATGCGAAGTGTAGATCTGTGAGAGGGTGGAACGGCAAACAGGGCATCAGCTACTGTTATGAATAAGAGGAGATTCAGTATCTGCGAAGCAAACTTCCCTCTGGACCAAATTATGAATACAAGAGTATTTAAAATCGTGAGGCCAGTGGGACTTCAAATCCCACTATCCAACGGCCAGACAGACAAGAATATATACAGCGACCATTATCAATAAGTTCTGAGCGGGCCTGGGAACACTCCTCTGCTATTAGCATAAGCTAACAAAAATAATGGCAGGAACTAGATGAGACAGATCTGCCTCTGAATACGCAAATGGGCGAGCGCTACCATCTACTGGTGGTATTTGATTCAGTAAGGGTTTGGCGCTGATTTCTAATGAAGAAACATCCATCTTTAAACTAATTGCGTTTGCTGGTCAGGATCATAAGAGTTTTACAAGAATTTTATACCGGTTTGTGCAAGATAAATATTGCTGGAAAGAAAAAAAATATCTAACTTTCTGATTTTTAAGGGCACTAGACCTCTGACAGGTATGTAAAATAATGAACTTTACTTGAGCATTTGAAGTTGAAGTTGTTATTGATAATAAAATACTATTTCAAGTAGCGCACCCGCCATTATTATTATCATTATTATTTTTATTATTATTATTACTACTACGTCTTATGTCTTTATGAAGCTGGAACAGACAATATGTAGAGGTAATCATATACCGAAATTGCTGTCCAATATTTAACCTTTATATAATGGTGATGACTAAAAGTATTGGCCCACCAAATGTTTATAATCCATTATTGAATTTGGCTCATAGATCAGTCTCTCGTTTTCCACAGATTACAAAAGTCATTTCGCTCATTTGCGCCAGCATGTTTGGCAAGTTTCACCATTCAGTTTTTTTTCTGAATATAAATAATATATGTGATTCAGTTTTCCTTGTTGTGCTGTGCTGTAACTTTAAACGCTAACCCGGACCTGTCTGAGTGAATTTAAAAGGATTTTTACTTGAGTAACATTTTGATCTGTACTTTGTATCTGTACTTTTACTTAAATATGGAAATCGAGTACATTTTCCGGCTCTGCACCTCTCACTGTATTTAAACTGCTTCAATCAGTAAGTGATTACAGACCTCATGATCATGTACTGGATAAGCAGTTGTAAGCTGTATGGAGTACTTCAAATTTAAATACTGTTCTATATTCATTTTATTCCTACAGGTGGCAGCACATCCAAACCCTATACTGTCTATACTGGCTTGCATTCAATTAGCCTACAGTTTTAATACATTTTACTTTATATTTATGTAGTTTTATCATGTTTAGATGACATTCATCCATTGTCCCGTCCTTTCATTTTTTTAAAACTTCTAAAGTTAAAGCGCCCATCGGTACACACGAGTGATACGCAGCATCCGTGCTGCTCGCGTGCGCCGCCATGTGGTGTGGGCATTTCCTCTTGGGGGCGGGGGGGTCCACTTTCTATCGGTTTATCCCCGGGCCCGAACCGCGCCTTCGTCCGGGAACGCTGGGGAAGGCGGCTTCGCTTCCTCAAACTGTAGGTGGCCGGCGTCAAAAACTATGGCGGCAATCCGGTAAAAATGAGGCATTTCAAGCCTCCTACCTCTGATCATATTGAAACCGCAGGCCGCCGTCTTCTCGTTTGTACATGCCCACCTGTAGTTAGCAGAGCAGTTTTTCTGTAACTCACTGGAGCACGCGAATGTAAAAGGTCCGTCGTGACAGTTAAACCCCGGCTATTTCCTCCTTAAATACCCGCTTACTTTTTCCCACCCTAACCGAACATGACCTACACTGAACACAAAATATGATTGAGGGTGGCAGAAAGCGAGAACACGCGCGATTCCTACTCTGCGCAGAAATGGGGAACCTCCGTGTGTGGCCAGTGGGGGTCGTTGTTCAGTCTGTCCATTACAGCTCATCAACCATGTCGCCCGAAGCGTTTCTGCTGAAGCTTTGTGTTTTTGCACTTTTCTTATTAAATAATTTGTAACGGGTGCATTGCATGCAATAAGACTGCAACAAGTGTTACATGCGATGAAGGGAATACACACAGAGACACAACGCTTAAGTTATAATCTCCCTGCCTTTGAAGTGTGAAGATGAATCGAAATGAAATGTTCTATCTGCATCTTTCATCTGGGTCTTTTTTTTTTTTTTTTACCTGTCAGTACTTTGTCGGTTTCGGAAGCACATAGCTCCCCCTACTTCCCCATTACACCCGGTATAATTGTTCTTCTGCAGAACATTTGATGGCATTTCCAACGTTCATCACTTCATCCTGACATCCCTTCTGTCGTGGGCGAGATTTATTGAGTGGGCAGTAGCCTCAAATGCCTGTGTAACAAAAGAGAAAAAAAAACACAAAAGCATCCAGGAACTGAAATGGGCCAGAATGGTCTCAGATTGATTTGTTATGCATGCAGGATGCTGCACTCGTTCCCAAGGCAACAAGCTATACTTTGGATTTCTGATGATTTTGTGAATGGATCAACTCACATCAAGCTCATCAGAGTCTCGGAAATCTGCTCTTGATAAATATTCCCAGGCTTCAACACAGAAAAGCCGTTGATCGAATCCCCCTTAGAGACAAGATAATATCAGATACCCAAGGTGCTGAAGCTAAATCATCTCATGCCTGTACAAGGACGAGCCAGAAGGGACCATCCATGTGCATGTGCTACAGCTTCCTGTTGCATTAACACCGGGGAGTAGAATATTTGTTCATTAAGGAAGTTGGCTTGTGGATTCAGAAGGATACAGGTTCGAATCGCCTGGTAAACCCTCAGCCTCACCTCACTCTGCAGTAAGCTCACCATGGACATTCTGGCAGTTTCTTCAGCCACTTATGCAACCAGCTGCTGGACATTGCTGACCATAGGATGCTGAGATGGGCAGCTGGGTGTTCCTCAGCCCTGGGGCCCCCTGCTCAGGTGTGCGGGGGCTCACCTCTGCGGCACATTTCAGGAATGCCTCCGACCTCCGAGTGTTTGTTCAGGCTTATTTAGGGTAAACAGGACATGTTGATTCACATCGTTTTTATCTCATTCTTTGAATGACTTGCACATTCCTTGGAGTTCATCCCCCCGACGAACATGAGGACTGACTTAAAGATGCTGTTTTTTGGCTGTTTGTGAGTCAGTCTTTAGAAGGTCCAACTTTCTTTCCCCGAGAACGATCATAAGAGATCACCTCTAAGCTGCACTGCCCCCGCTTCCAGCAGCACAAAATTCACGAGATCACATGAAGATTCAACCACACACATTCAGAGCTTGGTGGCAAAATTACACAATCTCTGTACTGAAAGCAGGACAACTGTATCTGAAAGTGTAACAACTGGAATCAACAGAAACACATTATATTATGTAAGCAGTAACTAAAATCAGTCCCCCAAGGAGTCATTGTTAAAATTGACGTAATTTGAAAAAAAAAAAAACAAGGACAGTTCACGAGTCCAGGTCCATCAGAAAAGCCTGCAGTGGCCGATCTCTGTGAGATCTACAACTCTTGCATTATCACTGCCTGCGTCTCTCCACAAGCAAAAGTCCAGCCCAGTGGACTTTGCCCACACTGCCGTTCCATGCCTTAAAATTATTTGTCACCTATGTTTCATGGAATTCTCCAAGGATCCCAGCCTTATTAATCCCAGCCCGGCTGAATGACATTGACGAGACATTTTCAGACTTCTCAAACGAGGGATTACAAAGGCATTTTAAAAGCACTCACAGAATATCAAAGTTCACCCATGGCCCACATTTAAACACGATCGCGTTCCTGGTGACAAATTGAGTTTTTTTTGTTTTCACATCTGTGAGAATGCCACAGCAGAGAAACGCTGACCTGCTGACGGTGGCAGTAAATTACAGGAGGTTTCGAAAGAGACGGGAGCGACACAATAATGAGGCAGAATTACCCATCTGTAAGCCCATGCTGTTTTATGCCACCCCACGCCACCCAAGAGCATCATCATTAAGTGCAGGTCGAATAGTGTCACCTACAAACTAGAGGAGATGTATCCTGGGTGCTTGTGAAGGACAGATACCAGCAAGTCATATGGGTTGCGCTGGTCAAGGGTCAAATGTCATTTGTGCTTCTGTGCAGGAATGTAAAGACCATCCACCTTGTCTCTCAGTGAGGGGGTGCTGCCTGTGGTGTCTTAGGCTGGAATGCCGTCCCTGTGGGGGGAATTGTCTTTCCTTTCATCACCCCCCTCCCCGGCAGTGGCACGGCATTTCCAATGAGGCATCATCGCCAAAATCCACTTCCACCTCAGCCGGATTCCTTGGCTCTTCCTCACTGAACTCCTGCTTGTGCCGTGAGAGCAAGAAGAGTCCTGCTGGGGCTCGCCCGCATGTTTGGGCTTGGGGGGGCGAGCAGAAGGGTGGAAGTCCACTGAAACCGGTTCCCAGGCCCCCCCCCCCCCACCCACGATTTAATGGGCTGAGACAGTGGGAATGTGACAAGCGGCTCTTAATTTACGTGCACGTTCTGGACGCCTTTGTGGTCTCCCCCCAGGCTGCATACCGGTGCCCTTGTGTGGTGGACAGCGTTGCTAGCGGTTAATGATTGCCCCGCTTCCTTCATGGGACCCAGGCTCGTCCCATTATCTAAAGTACATTAACCAAAGCCTGCCTTTTTTTGAGCAGGCCCACATAATGTCCCGTAGAAATGCATGGTGGGTGCGGCCATTTGGGTGCCTTCCTGATTGATGCTGAGGCACCCAGCCCTGCTCCAGATCACAGAGGCTGGGTGGTCCTGGGAGGTCTCTGCAGGCCAGAGCTGAGAGTGTGGGCCTGAAGTCCCTGGAATGACCCCGCAGGTGACAGAGCGTGCCGCTTGGCGATGATCAAACAGTAGCTTGAAAAGAAACAGCTCTGACATAAGGCCGCAATCAAACAGTTTCCATACGCATTAGATTTTATCAGTTTCCATTTTTGCAGGGTGTGGCTCCATTGGCACATATCTAACAGCCCAGCTAGTACTGAACGACATCGGCAGAGGCTGGCCAATGCCATGTCGCTGGGCATGTAAGCTTTTACAGAAGATCTGTGGCCAAAAAGTATTTAAATCAAAGCAAGACATTCTGATACGACCCAGTGTGCTGTGACAGTCTGCCAAGCAAATGTGCCTGTGTATAGTAAAGAGCATAATACAAGCTACTGGAATTTAACCTTCTAACATTCCTGTGTGTGAACATTGTACACAGCAGCTATACATTACCGTCCCGGTAATACACTGACGTTAATCAGTGACTGAAAAAACAAGCGCTATTCAAGGCCATAACCTTTATTTATGAGTGCATTTCACATCACCTGATATAATGTTTTAAGCTGACTGCCATGGCCTGAACTGCTGTGTTTTGGAATAACTATTATAGTTTAATTTCAATGTTTACTACAGTTTTTATAACCCTGTAGAACTTTGATTGTGACACTGTTTATACTACAGACACTGGGTTACTGTGGCAACCTATTGAGATCTGTGTTTTAATGACTCGGATATACCAACACAATTATAGGACTACAGGACTTAGACAAAATCCTGACACTTGGACAGTTACCAAATAAAATGTTCCAATAACATGTCTTGTTAGACTGTAAATTGACAGAATATGTACAATACAATATACCCCTGACACTCATTACACCTACACATGGCTAGAGAGGTTCTACTGAATTCCCTTCTCTCCTTTTTTCCGAAGTGCCGATAATTACAATTTTTCAAGTGGCATTTCCTGATGTCTACTTGGATTTTCTACCTCAAGGTGCCAATCAGGGCTGGAATGCAGGAGTGTGATTCACATTTGCGGAGGGTCACGCCCCAGCAACCTCCCATCTCGAGGAGACCATTGTTCCCAGGGCCAAGAGGCATCCAAATCCCCCTCCTCCCCAGGGCCTCCCCCACCCGCTCTATGACAGCAACCCGTCTTGTTTCCTTTTCGTCTTTACCGCCATTATTCAGCTTGAGTAGCAGAAGTCATCTCTGTATCCTACTTAAAGCACTAGCCGCACTTCCTGAGTGCTTCCTTCATGAATGTCTTTAGACATCCTTAGCTATCCTCGTATCACATGAGTCTGTTGAATCATGTAGCTGCATGACTATGATGGCTACAGTAACATGCTAACTGCTAATGTCTTTTACACGGATTTCTGCCACGGCCAACGCTAACCACGTCATGGCTATTGACGACATAACTACGACTGACGCCACCTGAACCGTGAATCGCTCTCGTCATCGCTAGCAGGGGGTCAAAGTTGAGGACTTACACACGAGTGAGATGACAGTGACATCTGGTTCCTTCATCCACGATTGAGTCATCACATTTCACACGCTAAAGCAATGCGTCACCAGCATGCTCCTGGAATTTTCGGAATTCTGACTCTCGGTGACACAATTTTGCGACAGGATTTTCCTCGAGTCAGCATTACCCATGAACTCCCTCTCGGTGCGCGTGGAGAACACGAGCCGCTTGGGTAACCAGCAGAAAGGTAATGACAAGCCAGTTATGCGCCATGCTGGTGCCTCGGGGATTTTGCTGCGTAATAAAGATACGCTCACAAGGCATGCATGAGACAAGTTACATATGGTCACATGGTCCAGTTACGTATAGTCAAATGGAATGATTACAGTACTTTACAACCTGCTCTGAAATCTTGTTAATAAAAAAAATCTGTATCTTAATAAGTTTGATTTTATCTATTAAATGAATAAAGGCCCTCTCACCTGCCTAGAGCCACCCTGACATGCCCATCGAGAGGCCTGACGGGCAGGGCGTTCACTCGGAGTGGCTCATCAGGCCCTGTGGTTCACACGGTCCCAGGGAGCCACGTGGCATCTCTCTCCGCTGGCAGCCTGCGAGCACTTGGCGAGGCACAGGGCACCTGTACAGCAGCAGGCGTGAGGCCACTCTCCCACAGGGATCACAGAGGGCAGGGGTGGAGCAGCTGCAGAACGTCCGGCTCGTGGTAACCTCGGCGACCTGGTCCTGGCTGGGAGGATGACCACTGCCAGCCCTGTTACTTGCATTATGGGATGGTTCATACACATTCTGCATGGACGGTGCTCGAGGACGGGGATAAGGAGTTTTCTTAAGCATAAGATTTCTACAGACCCATATTGTAAAAATGATCTAGTTGTCTGACCCAGGCCATAAAGCACAAACAATTTTCAGAAGTAGATGGAGTTTGGGCTTGTTATGAAAGAGACCGGAGGCAGATGGCACACACAGGAAGAGCAGGGCAGAATCCCTGGCCCGGCGTGACCTCTGACCCAGAGGTGACCGCCGATAGGCAGAGGGGACAAGGGGTCGCCACTGTTTGCCTTCTCTTGAAGGCACCGCCTGGGTGGGTATGCAGGGAATGCGGAGAATGCCGAGGATCGCCGTGCCTGCCGATGCAGCCGCGGGGCGTGCAGTCACGTTAACAGAAACCTGAGCTACCTGACTGATCGAAACTGCGCCCACACACTATTAACCTCTCAGCACCCAGCGTGGGAAACAGGACCAAGACCTTGGGAGGGGCAGAGGCAGGGCATGGACAAAAAAAAACAGTGGCAATGTTCATTCCTCCCTTGTGAATAAGGGGAGAGTTAGTCAGTTTGAAAAGCCCAGTGTGAGTGGTCTTTAGAAAGAGCAGAATCGACGACTTCTGTGTGAAATGCAGACCACTCACTGGCTGGGTTATAAACGACACCTGGGGGGGGAGACGCGCGAATACTTAACAAAGCGCAGAGTGCGACCCTAATGAGATGCCAGGCAGCACTCTGTTGAACCAGACTGGCGCTCGTTCTGCCAGGGATGGAGGAGAGCTTTCCTGTCGGTTTGTCATGAAAAGGAAGCGCGAGAAAGGCGGCCACTTTATAGAGAGAATCGCTAAGCGTGTAGTTAAACCACTTCATTTACAGGCAGAAAAGCAAACTGTCCATAAGAATTCACACTCTCTATGCTAACAGGACTGCAAAATTCAATGTGTGTGTGTAAGAGAGAGAGAGAAACACAAATAGCAGATTTAACACCTGCAAATAACTGAAGTAAATAAATCCTGAGCATTTCCTTTTCTGGGCCCCTGTCGGTGCATCCCGGGGGAGTTCTTATCGCTGCGTTCCTCTCGGGGCCCCGCCCAGTTTTGGGAAGGGTAGGCAGAGGAAGGGAGCTGGTGAAGGATGACTCCAAGGGGCCTTCACAGTCTGCTGGTGGTCCACACACAACCAGGTTTAGCAGGAACAGGAAACTTCAGGCTGCCAGTATGTCAGCATGGGTCCCAGTTTTCCTCATGGTGGGGCGGGGCTAAAAATCCCCGCCTCTCCCAGGTTGCCCTGTCCCTTCTCAAATCAGGCCGATCTCTGAATGAACCACATCCTATAATGCCCCCGTGGCGGGGGGGGGGGGGGGCGCGCGGGGGGGGGGGGGGGGGGGGGCGGGGGGGGGGGGGGGGGGGGGGGGGGCGGGCGGGGGGGG
>JAODLD010000086.1:1765353-1775541 GCA_026781065.1 Mormyrops boulengeri | reverse complement strand
CCCCCCCCCCCCCCCCCCCCCCCCCCCCCCCCCCCCCCCCCCCCCCCCCCCCCCCCCCCCCCCCCCCCGCCCGGGGCCCCGCGCGAAGGACAGAGTGGGGTGGTATGCAGAGGCAGTCAGGTGATGGTGTTCACTCAATTCTCTAAGAGGAGTGTGGGCAGTAAGGCAGCCCCCCCAGTCACCACACTGCTGATTGGGGGCGAGGGGGGGAGGCGGTGCATAGTTAAGCCCCCCGGCACTCCACAGACTCAATCACTTGTGCTACATCTCAGAGGGGTGGCCAGTGCTCTGGGGGGGGGGGGGGGCTTTGTGGGGATATTGCAGCCTGTAAGCAGAGAAGAGAGACAGACAGAGAGAACGAGAGAGAGGAGACAAAGCGAGGTACAGAGAGGCACCAGGAAACCTGAGGCGGCTGCACAGGTAGGGCTGCCTCTTACACTGGGGGGGGGAGCATCTCAAGGCCGTAGCTGGGCCAAACTTGCCCAGCCCTGCATCCCGGCATCTGAGGGGCAGATTGACCAGAGGCTGCTCTCTGCCGTTCACTCCAGAGCACAGATGCAGAGTGCCATTCCTTTGTGCGCTACGTTCAGCAATGCACAGCTCAAAGAGGAGCAGGGAAGAGAGCGTGTCTGTGTAGGCCGGGGGGGACTCGCAGCGGTGCCGGGGGGGAATCGCGGGTGCCGGAAGCGGTTTGCCAGGAGCCTTGTGCTGTGAGAGATGTGCCAGGGAGGACTCACGGCGGTGCCAGGAGCGGTGTGCCGGGGGAGACTCGCGACGGTATGGGCAGTGTGCTGGGGGAGACTCGTGGCGGTACCGGGAGTAGTGTGCCGGGGGAGACTCGCTGCGGTACCGGGAGTAGTGTGCCGGGGGAGACTCGCTGCGGTACCGGGAGTAGTGTGCCAGGGGAGACTCACAGTACCGGGAGTGATGTGCCAGGGGAGACTTGCAGTACCGGGAGTGATGTGCCAGGGGAGACTCACATTACCGGGAGTGATGTGCCAGGGGAGACTCGCAGTACCGGGAGTGATGTGCCAGGGGAGACTTGGCTACCGTTCTTTTGCCTGCGGCTGCGTGTCGGTTGAGGTGCGGGTAAAACTGCGAGAAAAACAGCGACCGCAGAAATGCCACAGATGGAGGTCGGGAGCAGCGGCACTCAGGCGGGACATGACCACCATCCCATGCACGTCTGGGCTCTCAGATATGGCGGAGCAGGGAGCTCAGTTTGCTGGCTGCTTTCGGAGGGCATAAGAGAGGTGGTCAGAAGACAGTGGGGACAAGATCCCTGAGAAAGAGGAAAGAGCCCCCTTGTGTGGCGGGGTAACCCCGGCAGGCAGGGCTGGTGTTTCAGGTTGCCGGGGGAAACAGCTGCTGTCAGCGATAGGGGTTTTCCCAGGCGGGCTCATAAGGGGAGAGGCGGAGGTGATGCTCGTGATGCCAGCGCCGGCTGGAAAAACCTGAAGGGGGGGCCCAGTTCCCCTGTCAGACCCAGCAGACATGTGGGTGCCTCAATGTGGGGGGGTTCAGCTGTCAGGCTGCCGGTTACAGCGGGACAACAAGGGTGGAGGTGGAGTGTGGGGTTAACTTCGGCAGGCCCCTGTGGGGTTGTGACATTTAGGGGTGTGATATCCAGGTGAACGTGAGCATAATGTGTGTGTGGGGGGGGGGGGGAATAAACCATGTATTCTCTGTAACAGTTTGTGGGGCACAGGGGGAAAAAAACTAAAAATACTGAAATTCTGTACATCATTCCTTAGGATTTTCCCTTACAGTGGCAGCACCCTTGGTTTCTGTTAAATGGGTGAGGCTGGTTGGTCAGACACAGAAATTCTGCATCACTGACACACTGGCTGTTGCAGCAACGGATGGAGCCCAGATATAATTTGCATTTTTAATTTCAGCATGCCTCAGTTTCTACTCTTTCAAGAGTCTAAGAGTACAGTATTTGGCACAGAGTTGTGGCAAATTACTATATTCCATAGTTCGATACATTATTTAAAAATGAAACAATTACAGATCCAAATTATGATTAGATTTAAACGTTTGCACAGATATTTCACACTATACAATAATGACATTGCACTTGACAAAAAAATGTATTAGTTGTTCTCCAGGATCTTTTATCAGAAATCTCCAGTTGTGACTGCAGATTAGCATGGAAATACTGCAAACAGCTTTGAAGTTGTCATCTTAGAGGAGGTGAGGTGCACTGGGGCTTTTGAATGTCAGACTTAAGAACACCATGCAGGAAATCCTGGCAAACGATCCTGGCAAATGCTACAGCCAAATGTCTACAAATGTTTGTAGGATGTTTCTTACGCACTGAAATGGACAACTGGGATGATAAGGAAGGTCTTCTCAAACCATCTAACCCGCTGTGAGATGCAGTCACACCAAAGAGAATAGCAAAGAGTGGTGAAGACATCAGGGATGAGGCAGGTTGGGCTCGATCTTGAACAAGCTGTCATTTTTCCTGTAAGTGCTTTCTCCCCCGAAAAGAACTAATCCCCTTGACTGACGCTGGTTCAGTTGAGGCAGTCACAATCAGGCCAAAGCAAACACAGAATGCCCTTGATGTTGTCCTCCTCTGGGCTTTAAAGAGGACGTCATTATCTCCTCAGAGCACGGGAATCGTGTGTAAGTGAAGAGAAGTAAGCCACAGAGCCGCTAGGTAGTTACCGCATGTGTGGGGAGCCTGGGTGTACCCCCCCTTCCTGTCGTCATCAGCTCAGCTCGCTCTGTTTACACCACATTGGTGAGGCCAACGCCCCTGTCCCCAAATGTGCCCCCATCCCCAAATGATCGAAACTGACTAAACAAATAGATTCATTAACATTTAGCTGGATAACATTTCAGTAATATTAAAGGACAATATCACAGAAAGCAATCCAGACTAAATTTTTAACAAATGCATGTTATGGATGTTTCCTTTTAGCTTGGTGTGCAATTCTAAATGTAGCAAACAAGAATAAAAAAGTACACTGGTTAAATATGTTCAACAGCACGGGTTCTGAAATGGACAGGGTACTATTCGGATGCTAAATTAATAAAATAAAATAACGTTTACAGTTCAATAATCCAGCCAAAAATCTCTGCGCATTGCTGTACGCATCTGACGGTATTGTCATATCTTAATTACATTTTGTGGCTGTATTTTGCAGAGGAACAAATAAAAATACTAATAATAATTTGCGTATTTCATATATATATAAACATACATATATACACAAATGCATCATATCTCGGGACAAATTTGAAACTTCAAATTAAGGCTCCCCGGTTCTTCTAAACAATTAAGTGAATAACTTAATAATTTACATTCAGCAGCAATCCTTATCTATCTATCTATCTGACTGTCTGTCTGTCTCGAAACGCCCAAATGTGCCTGTGAAGTTATTAACAAGGATCTTTGGCTGCCGACTGCAATTAGACCCAACATAAGGATCATTAAAGACCGGATAAAACTTAATTACTGAGAGGCAAGTTGGAACCAGTTAAACGTCTTGACCTCAATCATAATTTATGTAGAAAACCAGATGGCTATTTTGCCAAAAGAGGCAGTTCCAAATAGCTTATGACAGTAGTAACCAGTAGACATGACTTTTAAATACTCGATGATATAAAGACCAACTTGATGTTAAACTGTCAAATTTGTACTTTAAACAATCGTTTTCGATCACGAGTGAATAAATCAACGTCATCAATTCCATTTATAATTAAACACAGTCGTCAGGTTAGTCGTTAGGGACACTGGGGCAATCGTAAATAGCGCGGCCGAATTACAGATACATTGCAGTTGCCATAGCATCACATTACCATGAATTTGTAACAAAATGTTGCGTCTGACTCTCAAGCTCATTGTTTCAAAATCTGGTGGGTTTTAAAGATTAGGTTTTATTTTTATGAACTGTACATGCTTGTACGCCACAGGTTTGTTTGTAAAAGATGCACCCTGAAAGAATTAATTATATTATTCAGAACAGAATAACTTCAGAACTTGAAGCAGCAAACATACAAACGTAGCCGTAACATTTTAAATATGTATTCTGTTTTTCTGGCACATTTCAAATATGAAGCAGCTACTCACTTCTTTGATAAGTTATTTTAAATAAAAGGCAAAAGATGATTAGTTGTTTGTTAATTTGTGACGCACTTAATATCTGATTTTGGGTTTTCGGCACTTTCACTTGAACAGTCACGAAACAGAAATGAGGCGTTTTCTGAAAAAGACAAAGACAGTGGAAAATAAAGAATGAAAGTCCATCTTGTACTTCTCTGAGGTGTTTTGGAAATTTATGTAAATCGGCAGGCACCTCCCACAGGCTTAAATTTCCCCCCTGCATCCCATAAACGATCGGGACGCGCTTTTGAGGCCTTGGGTGATGCGAGGAGGTGAGGTGCGCTGAGCTCGAGGCTTCTGGAGTCTTGTTATCATTTCCTGCCAGTCACATTCTTGGTGAAACCCCCAGTATGTACTGTAAAAAACACATAACGTCACAGCAAACGCTGCCAGCCGACTCTTTGTTCTCAAACGATAAAAGCTCTTTTTTCCCCACTAAGAAGACCAATAACGGTACTCAGAGACAGCACAATAGAAATAAACAAAGGACGGCATTTAATATTTGCATGCTGACAACTCCAGGGACTACATTGCACAAGACTGCATGCTGCAAACATCGCCGACAGCGTCTCGGGGACGAGGAACTCGTCCGTTTTGTCTGCTGGTAACGCTGTTTATCTATCTTTCTCGATGCCTTCCTGATATTGATAGATAATTCTTTCGACTTTTTGCGTCTTAGGAAATATATTGTGAAGTGCAGCGGTTAGCTGATGACCATTTTAAAATCAGAAATGTACATTTAGTCTCCCATCAGCTGGCACTTTATATAATTAAATGGTAGCTATTCCTCTATTTTATAAACATCTGGGGTTTTTAAATCATGTTTTTAATCAATGATAAGGTCACGTCTTATTTGCCTAAAACTTCTTGAGGGACTTTACTGACAACTGCCTTGAGAAAAAAATGGACGGTTAGGAAATACATTGTTTAAATGTATCGTTTTTTTGTTAGTTTGTTACAGTCGATATCTGAAACCATTGCGTGGAAATCGATGAAACGAAAACTGAAAGCATATTATTTTCACTGGTATACAGATTTGCTTTTCCTGAAGAACGTGTGGATATGAAAATGCAGGCATTCAATTAAAAACCAGAGAAGTTGTTGCTTTTGGTTAAAACTTTCGTCAATGCAAAAAATAAATAAAACACATAGCCGACATTTCTATACATGAAATCAAAATTATTATTTGCGCTTTGCAGTACTTGCACATATAGATAAGTGTCGTTTCATAGTTTTCATCTTTCATCCGCACAGCAAAGCTTTTTTATTGTAAAGGGGAAATGCCTTTCCAGTTAAATATACGGGAATTCGTGTGTGCGTGAACCTCGCCTTCTGAGAAAACGTTTGCCTATTCAGCCAAATTTAATCGACGCTTCTATGAAATTAGTCCTTTATTAGACCAACGCTTTCTGCCCTTGTCTCCTGAGATAGTATCGGGGTTTTCATGCACGAGGACTTTCCTTTCTGAAATTCCAGCATGAAATATACATATGTCTGTCCCCGAAGTAGTAGGTCGCGCTAGGGACGGTCCCGCCCGAGCTAGGGGAATTCAGAGGTGGCTGCAGCTCATAAGTCATTTCGGGGGCTGAGCTGTACCGTTTGTGAATGGGCTGAGATCGCGGACGACATTAAAACCGTCGCCGTTTCCTACTGATCTGGCAACCTGAGACGCATCGAGGCAGCCGATAAGAGGAACGGGAAATAACAAGCAGATGAGTGAATGATGAGATCATTAAGTGAATATTCAATTGAGGAGCTCTTTTCATTTGCTGCACAGCCATTTTCCCCTCGCGTTGGATTTTTTTGTTTCTTTCTGTCCTTCTTTCTTTCTGTTTTGTTCTTCCTTCTGGGGGAAGGCTGTAGACCTTACAGCAGATTGTCTGGCGTCTGCGGCGGCTCTCCAGCGACTGCAGCTCTGGGAGGCGGCGGGGAAATGCGCGACTTTACGGCAGGGGCAGACAAAAGGTAGCGGAGAAGAGCGCATACTAGCTACTCGTCTGTATCTTTTCATTTGCATTCCTCTGCTTCTTTTTCCTTTTGTTTTTTTCTCCCGAAATATCCCGACATAATTGCGAGATGTGATTGCGGATTTCTTTGGGTAGAGGTGCTGGTAATTTTAATGGGTCTTCAAGCACACGTAGTCCAATGCTGTTGTGTGTGCGCGCGCATGTGTGTGTGTGTGTGTGTTTCTGAATATTTTGATGTTTTCTGGGGAAAAACACCCAAGAGCATTTTATTAGGTCGTTATGGTACAAAAGCCACTTCAGTCCAGTTCCATATAATGATTTTCTCGTTATTGGTGAGCGTGGTGAGAGTACTACGTCCACTTGGTGTGTGGTCTCTCGGTGGTCGGACCTACATTTAATGCTGTGTGGTTTTACGTGTTTTACATTTTTGAGAATATTTCTCGAAGCGGGCGGAATGCGGTACTTCCCTGCTTTGCACCTTTTGTGAACAGCACGAGCAGAGAATGAAACCGGACCGAATGCAATCTTTAAAGATCGGGCAGACTGCTTGGCTGAACTCGGGTTCTGTATGTCTTTCCTCTAGGTTAGGGGAGGAGGGGTGGTATGTGAACTGGAGAGAAGGAAATTCTTGTGTGTGTTTTGGAATGTGATTACCCCGGGGAGACCCCATGACTGAACGAAGTGAGTGAGTGGAGAAAAGGAATAAAATGGTTAGCTTGAGGAAGAAAGGAAAGGAGAAGAGGGGTGGAAATGTGGGGCCCGGTTTCCTTTCTTTACTTTATTTTAGTTTCAATTGACAGCTGTTGATATACTTGCTCACATGATACACTGCAGCGGAATCAGCCTGCTGGTTATTTTATAGCCACCGTCGGTGTTGCACCTAGTAACTCGCCTCGTTGAATTCTGATTGCAAATGGTCAGAAGTTAAGTTTTTAAAACCATAAAACGTAAAGGCTTTCGTTCAGTTGGAGATGCATAATTGTTTTGCGTCGTCTTTCAATAGCTATATTACACCTAATTTATTTGTGTGGGATAATTACCATTACATTTAGATCAATGTGCGAAATACCCGTCAATATTCGGGGGGTCCCCATCTCCCTGTTGTTGCGCAATACCGATCTTGAGACCCCCTTAAAATTTTGCTTTTGAGGCTTTCGGGGGGTCTCATGGGTTAATCGGGGGTGTCGGAACCCCCCCTATTTCGCACACTGATTTAGATACTTAACATCCATGCGTGTAGCAGAGTACGTGTTAACTACCTGTATAAAATTCCATCCCAAAACGGTGAGATCATTTTATCCTTGTTTAATAAATATATTATTTCTTTATGCATCCTGCTTAAATTTTGTCTACCCTTACACTACAATTTGAAACTTAAGAAACAAACCTTTTGAGTAATCCTTGTTTTCTCTTTGGTGCCTTTGTTAGGTTATTGTTTTAACCTGGACAGTGAATGCCATTAATTACTTGTAGCTGTACCTTCCTTGAGCATTCGTTAACCCGTCTATTCTTAAAGTGAGCCGAATTATTCATAATATTCCGTAAGGGGGCGCTTGCGAGCCACACATTTACGCGTTAATAACCAACTTCCGAATGTTATTTCTAAACCAACAGCACTATTTTAAAACATTAGTTACACACCTGTGTCGAGATGACACGATATGTGGTAGACATTTGTCAATGGCTCTGTTAACCAGCATACCATTCGTGCCGTATATACATGAACAGCAGCAACATTTTAAATGATTTAGGGATCAGGAGCTCTTGGTTCAGTTAGGACGTATTCACGTTTTCCCCGTCTAATTATTTAACCACCGCAACGATCTTTTACGCCAGGACGATCGTAATAGAATTAGATAACATAATAATGACTATTACGCCTATGATTATTAATACTGATAACAGTAGCATGTATGCATTTGTTTATTTATACTTACATTTTTGACAAGGCATAGCAGTAGCAGGGTGTCTTACTGCAGACGTAAATGAATCGTGACAGAGGCTGGGAGTATCGCCCGTGGACCGCCGTCCGTGGCGTATCCGGCCGTATCGTGGTTGCGAGCGGGGGCCCCGATGGTGCGCTCGACGGACCAGAACAATGGCCGCTTGTGGCGTTTCAGGGTGGCAAAATATTTCCTCGCTCTTCCGTCGCTAAGGCACTTCATGCATGCCGACCTCTCCTATGACTTAGAAAGAAAAATATTAATGTACCTTGAAGATTGTTCAAGGGTTGTTACGGAGAAAGCGCGGCTTGCAAAGCGAAACCTTTGACATCACGCTTACCGGCTGTCCCGGGATGTTCCTTACGATGAAGTGCTCTTTCTTTTTTCTTCCACTTTTGGGATTGTCGGTATTCTACCAGTGTTTTACCTCTGTACTTTTCGATTGCTGGTGAGAACGGGCAAAGCGTTTCTTTTGAGCCTGAAGCTCCTTGCGACGCCAGTGTTGATACATAGATGCCGGAGCAAGCCGTGTTACGAATACTAATGATTCAGGGGACGAAATCCATTAGCAAAAGTACTTCACTTTGTATTTTAGAATTCATAGCAATCTGTCATTATGAACCCCAATTTATCATTGGTAAGTGGTGCGTTTTCCACCTGAATTATCCTGTGAAGAGTAGAGAGAGCGTACATTCATGCACAGACATACGGATGCACGCAAATGTAGAAATATAAAGTTATAATCATACGCAGACGTGGACGATGCCGGGCTGATTACAGCAGAATGGAGTGTTTGGTGACATTTTAATTGCACCAGATTAATGTTGAACTCAAATTCATTCATATTCCATTAATATTTCTGCCTTTGTTATCTGCTGTCCTAATGCTATCCAAAGAAATAAAAAGTATTAACTGGAAACGCTGAAGCTTCATTCCTATTAAACACTGAAATCATTTACATTTGTGCCAAAGAAAGAGAAAAACAGTTATGTATTAGTGTCGGGAGAACGATTTGGGCTGAAACGTGGGTGTGAATCCTTCGGCAAAACTTTCTGCTTCCTGGCTCAGGAATGGCCGCCCCACTCGCGTAACTAGAATGGGGTACCAAAGATGGCGTACCCTTTAAAAACTTTCGCCGATTTTTTTTTTCTTTGGCTGTGGTTAAATGAACATTCGCTTTTCGCCAAGCTGGTTATTGTGGTCAGTTTACATTAATGCGCGGTCGTGCCGAAACAGAACACGCACCTGAAGATATCTCAGAAAACAAACCTTTGCCGTTAAACTGCTATAGCGACAAGCGGCTAAATGAATTGCGGTAAACTCCATGGGGTCCCGGTTCCCCTAATGTTATATCCATCCATCCATCCATCCAGTTTTGTAGCACAGGGTTGTGGGTTCCTATGTTACATTACCCCCATAGTTGTAGTCCCTCCGTGGGGGGATTATGGCCAGTCACACTTGGACAGGAGAACTGGGCTGAGTGGCTTGCTGACATCAGCCCATAGCCTCTGAGGATGGAGTGAGCCAGCAGTGTGTTTTTGTGACGCATCCCGATGGAAGCTGGCACGGGCCGCTGCTGGTCCTCAGGGGCCGAAATGCGAGAGGTTTCACCTGGGTCCCAGCACAAACCAATGCAAGCCGCCAAGACATACACCTAAGTTTACATACTTAAATTCACGCTCCATGATCAACTTGTTTCAAAAACTAAATACGTCTTAATGATCTCATTCAGGCTGAAGACCAACAATCACAATGTAGACAGACTAGGAGCATTCTAGTTAACAGGTAAAAAAATCTTTCTTCACATAAATAAAAATAATCATTTTGTTCTGATGTTCAGCTTATGGTTGGATTTGTTGGGTTTGCCTTCCTTGATTGGTGAGGTAATTCACTTTTAAGTGTTGACAGATACGAGGCCTTTTTAAATCCTGGGCGTCTGCCTCAGACATTATCTCTAACTCTGAGGGAGGCTGTTTTGTAAAAGCAAGAGGTAAATTTTTTCTTCTTTTTTTCTGTGAAAGTCACTGAGGATGTGGGGTATACAAGGTGTTGAAATACTGTCTAAATAGGAGGACCACGGTTGTGGGGGGGGGGGGGGGGGGGGCGGGGGCGGGCGGGGGGGGGGGGGGGGGGGGGGGGGGGGGGGGGGGGGGGGGGGGGG
>JAODLD010000086.1:1746504-1759656 GCA_026781065.1 Mormyrops boulengeri | reverse complement strand
ATTTTAAAAATTTTGACACCTGGTTAAAAAACTCCCCCCCCCCCCCCCGTATATGTTAAACCAATATAGAGCAGAAAACCATCAGGAGAGGTTTTACACGATGTTGTGAAAGACAGCAGTGACGTAGGCAGACAGCAGTGACGTAGGCAGACAGCAGTGACGTAGGCAGACAGCAGATCAGTTACGACAGGGTGGAGAGTCTCAGGGAGCTACCGTGAGTTTTTTGGTCAGCTTCCTAGCTACGCCACAATTAACCTGAGTCACCATGACCCAGTCCCCCTTTTCCAAAGAGGGTGCCGCTGGAATGGGAAGCAAGGGCTCTCCCAGTTAGCATGACAGCGTGATTCATCGCCAAGGCTGCCTTCACCAGCCGCGGCATCCGCCCCTGCTTTACCCCATTGCTGGAGACTCTCCATGTGCGGATTCAGACAGATGATGTTGAATATGTATCCCAGGCAAGCGGGCTGTCGTGTTGCTGAGATCTCAGCCTTTGCGAGAGTGTTGGGTTTTTCATTGGCCACACATACACACACACACACACACACAGGTTTGTAATAATATCTTTGTGGGGACTCTCCATTCATTTCTATGGGGAAAACTCTAATCCCAACATGACGACCTTAACCCCTACCCAGCACTAACCTTAACCATAAGTAACTAAACAAAATACGAGACTTTTGGCATTTTTGGTTTTCGACAGTTCATAGGTCTATGTTGAGACCAGAAAAATGGTCCCCACAACATCAAAATAACAGGTTTTAAACAAAATCCACACACACACACAATTGCATTAACAAAGTTCTTCCTTTGTTGAGATTGTGGTGAAATTCACAGAAGCATCTATATTGTGATTTTATACATTTAAAAAAAAATATCAAGGGATCTGAAATTTTAATTTGGTTTAAAAAGCAGAAGTTAATCAGTTGGTAAGCTATTATTTATTTTTAATGCTGTGATTACATCCTTATGTTTTTAGATTTTTTTAGACGGCAACAAAAATTTAAAAGTTATTTGTATATTTGCATCACTGAAAACTATTTTAATCTATACTTGTGTAATTATTAGCATTAAATGATAACGCTGTTGCAATAGGCAAAACATTCTTAAATTACAATGTCATTTAATCAAAGCATTAGACGAAAATCAATATTTAAACATGTTTTTTGTAACTAATTAGGTGTAAGTTTTTATGAAACATGCATAAAGACAAAAGCACAATTTACCTTTATATACATATAAAATACCACTTTTAAAAATGAAATGTATAAAAACAAAGTGACTTGTTCACTGCTTATAATATATGATTAAAAAAAATCTTTTAAAAAATTTATTCAACTGCTAAACTTAGATGTTATATAGTAATGAAAATTTGTCAACATTTGTTTAAATTCTGATTACAAATTAATCTAAAAATACCCATTCTCTTTTTTAAAAATTTGAGTTGACATTGAAGCAACTGGTTAAAGTCAGTAATACTTTGAGCCTGAGTTGTGAGTAAAAGACGTGTTTGTGATGAGGAGGACAGCTGAGCGAGTCGTTCCCTGGTTGCCACAGTGCTGTGCTGCGTTGCTCATACACGTAGTAGGCGGCAGTAAATAAAATAAAAAGAATTAAAAGTATAACTGAACTGGTCGGGAAGCTGTGTGGCTTGTTAAATGGTGCCCTGGTAAAAAGATGGTGAGTCATCTAACTTGACTCATCACTGAAGTATTGTAATTTTCAGAGTAGCTTAGGGTCCCTTTTGGTCTCTCTCCGGGCGTGAGTACCACACCTAGTGCTAATGCTCTCCTGACCTGCCTTTATCGGGACGGTTCACGAGAAGCTCCCCAAAGGTACCTACAAGGGCCCCTTCCCCAACTACAAAAGTGGACAGAATGAAACAATTTCCCTTATCAAAACAGCAAATATCTCTGGTATGGATTTATTTCAGGTGAATGTCAGTGTAAGGAATTGTAGATTTTGTTTATATATGCTTTGTGTAGGCTGTGGTGTTAGAATGAATATACCTGGGTTTTTATTTGCATTTCAGCTATAAACAGCTTCTGTGAATAATTCGTTTTTATCTGGATAAATAAGGTAACAGATGATTTTAAGCATTTATGTTTTTGGTAGTATCTTCTCAAGTTAGGACTTTGCACAAGGAGAGAATTAATTATGTTGAGGAAAAAAGTGGAAATTGCTTAAATTTGAAAGATAGTATTTGGCAGTAGGCACATTGATTTAAGTACAGCCTCAAATTTCTTATTAACTGTTATTAATTCTCACAAACTCTTGCTTGTCTTTAATGTTCATGTCGAGGGATTTCCATCAGCTGAAATGAAATTTCAGATACAAATTAACATTTTTCTTTGGGGAAACTTTATTTTCTTAATTTTCCTCTTCATTCTTCCTTTGGTAATTAAATTAAACCATATTTAAAATTATATGAAAATAATTATTCTTAAATTGGTTAATTAAGTTTTCAATTTGAGATGGAAACAATGTGTGAATGTGTGTATAAACACACACACTGCTATATAGGCGTGTCTGTGTAGATATGTATAGACGCAGAATGGCTGTCTGTACGCATTTGCGGGATTTAAGTTTAGTGTTCGCTGCTGCTGGGGGGGCATAGGCGTTGACTCTACTGTACCAGAGCGTCCTCATGTACAGACACTGGTCATCCTCCTAGTCTGAATCGGGGGCGTTCCTTGCTTTTTTCTGAATGGGTGTCCTCCCTCTAACCTCAATCGACAAGTCTGAAATATGACACTGTGTGCCATTGGCCAGTGAGACAGTAACCACGCCCACAGTTGGGCCTATATAAGCAGCTCTGGTGTCTGAGTGCCTGCGTCAGAGCGGGCTGAAAGTGAGGCTCCACACTCAGGGACATGTGAGCTCACTCGCGACCAGCAGTGAAGTTTCAGCTTAGCTGGGAAAGCACCTTGAATACTGCAAGGGAGAGACCCCCCACACCCAGCAGCGGCTGCCTTAAGACTGTTTTCTCATTCAGCTCAGAAGAACGTAGCCAGAGAAATGTGGCTTTGCCAGCAACTCGTACAGACTGATTTTTTTTCTTTATCCAGAACAAGAAGAAACTCTTGAAAAGGACTAACGGCGTCTCTAGTGAGGGGGGGGGGGGAGTACGGCTTGCTCTGGTTTCTGCTATGAAGGGGACCCCCTCAGACATCAGGAAACAGCGCTTTCACCCAGACTGAGTGAGTGGAAAAAAGGAGAACCATTCGGAGCTAATGGATATCATATGTTGTATGTTGAAATTGTGAAATTGTTTGCAGATTTCCTGATAACCAGGCAAAAGCATGGAAAAATGAAGTTTGGGGGGGGGTGGATTTGTGGGGGTGTGAATGTGTGTGTGGGCGCCGGGGGGACAAGGGGGTGTCAGTGATAGAGGATGCCGTTAACGTTTTTGTCTGATCTACAGAGACACGAGGGACTGGGGAGATTGGAGAGTGTAGTGTCATTCATTAGCTATGAAGCTAGCTTCTCCTTCACCCTCTAGAAGGGGGGGGGCTCGTCTGGCTGATGTTGCCTGTTTCTTTTGGGGGGGCTGAGATCAGTGTGTGGTGTTTGCAGGCCCCAGCAGCAGCGGACTGTGAGACAACTTGGTGCCCTTCATGCCAGGCAAGCGGTTGGGTGACGGGGAACCTCTCTGCGGGTGCTGGGGGGGTGTCTCACAGCTGGTGTCACACCTGGCTTCCTTGGGCTCTCAAGGACAACGGTCCGCGGAGCCCCTGGCCGGTTCTGTACCCCGCGACTGCAGAGCTGGGACACAGTGCTTCGCAAGAACAGGTCTCCTCCATTTCTATTGGCTGACCGGGAGCAACTGCACTCTGATTGGCTCAGGGGAACTGAAGTGGGTGCAGCTTGTGGCTGGCATGTGGGCGAAGTCGGTGGCACGTGGGTTCGAGTGCGGCGTCCCGGGAGCTATATACCGCGGTGTAGTGGCAGGCAGGGAGCACGTGGGTGTGTCACTGGGGGTGTGTGGGGGCGCGTAGGCGGTTGGGAGGGGGGCGTGTGCGTCAGTGATTCAGAGCTGGGGGAGTTCTGGCCCACATGTGTTTATCTAGGAGGCCTTAGTCACTGGCCAAACAGACAGAGTGCGCAGAAAGGCACCTGCTGAATTAGACTCTGCACATGGCCAATGAACATCCACCCAGCACCATGGTGACCCCGGTACCGGCTGAGCTGATTCTCAGGCCTCCAGGGCCCCCGGGACTCAGCCTGGGAAGATCTAACCTGGGACGTTTTTTTTTTTTTAAATGATGCCTTTCCTGAATCGATTGTCGGGAGAATCCAGTGTGCTTCTCTGTACTGTCCAGAGACCCGATGGTTCATGAGGGTCAGAGTGTGAGTGTCCGCCTAACCCCTGGCAGACAGCCCCCCCAGAGAGCCAGGCCCAGTGCCAGTGTCACACTGATGCTTTAATTTATCACTGGTTATACATAGCTCTCGGAAGGCACCGTGAACAATAGAGCTGCACTAAAATTAGGTGTCAAGGTTACCTGGTGCCCCCCCCCCCCAATCTGCCGGCTCCCCGCGTCTGCTGTCAGGAAGTTGAGGAGCGGTGGGGGGTAGGGCAGGGTTGAGACGCGGGCGCCGCCGGGAAGCCTCAGGAATGCGGACGCATTCCCCCACCCTGGCGACGACTCCCCCCATTATGTGTGTTGTGCCGCTCAGCTCCACCCGGCACTCCCACGCCTTCAGCGACTTGCCGGGTTCCCGTTTCGTTATTTGTTACAAGGAAGTTGGGGGGGGCTGAAGGCGGTGCCACACTCTTCACGCGCGATGCCGGTTGTTCCCTGTTTCTGCATTGTGGTCCCTGCCTATCGCGCCTATTCCCACTGTCACTGGCCACGGTAATGGGGTGGAGCCACAGCGAGTCCGCTTTAACACTGATACGCACACACACGCACACACCCGGCACAACCAGACAGTCTAGGCCCTGTACTCCCTTAAAGTCACCTGCCTCTGTATTTTTGCACGTTACTCTGAACAAATGGTCCAATCATAAGTCAGCAAACCGAGAAGCACCGAGAAGTGCCAAGCAGGAACACCGAGCGGGTGCGAGGTGAATCCGCCGACCACAACCTTCATGGCATCCAAATTTCTGGCGGCCGCACGTCAGACCAGCTGATAACAAGAACCTTACCGCCACCCACTGGGCAACGATACTCCACTTTGTGACGCAGGTGTTACACAATGGGAACTGGGGAACAGCCGCATCCTGGGTGTTCAAGTCGCTCATGATGTTAGTGCCCCCTCCCTGCACACGCACACCTCAAATCAGCGGGGGCCGTATTGCTTAATTACTCACATAATGAGTTTGAGCTGCCCCTCTGGTCTGTCCTCGCCTACACACCGACCAGTATCGCGGCTTCAAAACTTTGTGGGGAAAAAAAGTTGTGAGAAGGTGCCGTAGGATCCAGAGCTCAGGATTTTGGTCATGGGCCAACTGTGACAGAGTGGAGCTCAGACGTCAGAGCACGGCCGTGCCAGGAGGGAGTGCCATTCTGCCACTCCGCCACCGTGCCCATATATGGGCACCGCTTCCCCCCCCACACCTGGCCCCACGAGCTGGCGGATTGAATTCCAATCAGTCTGTGGCCACCAGCGAGCGCCGGCCTGTCAGGGCAGGTGGGGGGCGCCGACACGTCATGGAAAATGAGAATCTATGAGCGGACGGCGCGGATCCGCTGCTCCGACCGTTTTTTTTTTTTCTTCCCCGCAGAAGCAATTAGCCTGAATGATGACTCAAGGAGCCGGACAGAGACTGAACCGTCACCAGAATAAAGTCACACCAGGCAGCTGGGCACGGAGGTCTAGCAGCGGACTTTTGTTTTTTTGTTGTCCAACGGATAGTGTAGCCTCTCTCGCTGTCGACACTCTCGGGAGCGCGCCACTGCTGCCGTTAGCCAGGTGGCCGTGCTGCACCTGCCGCAGGAGGTGTCCGATCCCAGATCGGCTGGAAAATCCCCCCGTTTGGATGCCAAAACTAATGGCGGTTACTGTAACAGAGGGGGAATTCCTCGGCACACCGGGCCGGTTCTATTCCTCCAACTCGGCTGAGTGTGGCCAACACAACGAGTCCTTGCTGCGGGCCATCTCTGGGCGCATCCTATTAAAGGCACCGCTGTTGCTCATAAAGGGCCCCCCGGCAGCGCTGTTTACCGTCGCCATGGATACGGACCGGCACAGTCCAGGTTCTGTTGGGTGAGCCAGCGGGTTCTGAGCAGCCAGTTACAGTGTTATGGTTGAAGATGATTGTGGCCGTGGCCGAGTGCTTGTGCTTGTTTGCACCTACACCCCCTGCTGGCCACTGATGTGCTGCTCGCCCACAACCCCCGAATCTCTCAGTTGCGACTGAGGGTGGACCCAGCTTCTCCTCAAACTCCCCCCCCCCCCCACATCTCGCAAACTTCCAGAAATGGACCTTAGCCCCATCCAGAGGAAGGGACATATCCCCTTCTTCAGCAGAACTCCGGACAGGAAGCAACAATGTAGCCATTGAAAAACTAATCTGATTTCCAATCTGATTAGAGAAATCCCCAAGCCGAGCTGCTCTTTGAGCCCTGCACATTTTGAACCCTGAACCCTTTGAACCTTGAACACTTCCTCCGTCAAGGTTCAGGACGGGTGTTGAGCAGAGTGAGAAGTGAAGGCGAAGCCGGGCCAGGGAGCATGATGATTGAGCCACAGTGCTCTGTGAAGGGCCTACACATTCAGGGTATACGTTCAGGTTCCGCTGAGGTCCAGAATCCATAATGTTTGAGCTTCAGCGTGACGGGCCAGGCATCATAAATCTGTCAGAAAACTCTAAACTCCATCTCAGATGACCACTCCATGGTCACTCTGTCTACACCAAGGTCTCAGGCACTGAACACAGTCAGGAAACAGACAGTGACAAGCCCAGCATGGTGGATCAGCGCTGCTCTGTTACCATTACCAGGCTGGGGATGTTCAGTAAAGCCCTGCTGACCTCAGAGTCCAAGCAGCTGCATGTCGAGGGTCAGCTTTACATGTTAACTGCCGAGCTTCTGACGGCGCCGGCATCACGTGGGAAAAACAGCGAAGATAAGATAAGGAGGGGAAAGTCAACCAGGAGACTTTATTGTGGTCCGATTGGAGATGCACACCTCCGCTACGCCGCCAGGCCGTGACACTTTGGCTCCAAGGCTGTTGCGCCGGTATTTGATCCCTGTCCTCCACGTCACGCCCGCTCGGTGGCCAGATGACGTGGCTCGGGGGGGGCAGCATGGCATCATGGGAGCTTGGGAGAGATCCTTAGGGAAAAAAAGAGTGTCCTGGAGAATGCTGAGGAGATTCCCAGTAGGGGGACGTCTGAATTATTTTGACCTTTTCACTCAGCTTCCAAAAAATTCTGTAAGGAAAAATACATAATTTCTTGAACAAAGCATAGGTCAAAAATTATTATGGTGACTTTTTTTTTTTTTTTTAGGTCTGCTGTGGCGGATCAGAGCTTCTGAGCTGCCCTGGAGCCACAAGGTGAGAACTTGCTGAATTGTTCTGCATGCCTTCAGGTCATGGGCGAATGTGGGCGAATGTGGGCGAGTCGGCGTCCTTTGCTCGTGTCATCACGGGGCTGCAGGGCTCCAACTTTATCATTTTACTGCTGTGCTAGCACTTTGCAAAAAGCGGCTTCCGGTGCCTTCCATCTGGACGGTTTGATGGCAGCTGCCAGAACCCCGGGTACTGATTTGCCATACCACTCACTGCCCTCATATCATCATGAAGATCTCTGGTCACATGGGAATACATCCTTATCAATGATTGGCCAGACAGGTGCTGTGGATTAACCCTACTCAAAAAGCAGGCACCCGGGCAATAGTAAGACGACTACAGGGTAACGCCTGAGCTGCGGAATAGCAGGGCCCAGTCTCGCACCAGTCAGCTGTTCACTCACGTCACCATGATACAGCAGAAGCCGCTGATGACACCTGTCATTCATGAAGTCAAGGAGACAAGGGGGGTTAGTCAGGTGACTGTCACCCGACTTGGGTGCGCCTGCTCAGGCCAGCGTCATGTGTGGAGGGCTGGACACTGCATGGATACACTCACTACCTGTAAGCCTTTTCTGTATGACTGAAAGCTTTCGACGTGATCCGCTGACATTCCCCATGTGCCGGATGTCAGGGAAGCTCCTTGCCGTCAGACGCCCACAATTAAGACATTGGCTCTGTGTTCAGGCTGTATTGGTGGCCATCGCAGCGACTGGGGGAGGGCGCATGAGGAACAGTGCCCTGTTAAGTGAAGCCCCCGCCTCGAAATGCATAGCATAGCAGAGGGGGCGTGTGACCAGCCAAACGGGCATGGCGCCAGGGTGCTCGCGATGGGTGAGGGTGCCCTGCCCCCCCAGTGCCCGCCAAACCGCGTGCCGAAGTGCCGAGGGACCAGAAGTCAAGCAGGAGTGGAAACGACTATGTGGTGCATGTGAGGGGGCGGGGGGCAAGGCAGACCTCCGCTGCGTGATCAGCACGAGGGCGATGCCTCCTTTGACCCCAGGGGTGAGTGGCAGAGAATGACAGAACTGCCCATCAGTCCTCTAAATGCTGCTCCCCCCTCTCTCTTGCAGAGTCATTGAAAAGGAAGCCTGACCCCCCCCCCCACGCCGGGCCCTCACCCCGCTCTGGGTGTCCATAAGGTGCTCAGTAGTCAGTGTAGATCCTGTGTTGCAATCAGTAGCTACATCTGGCTACTGGGTCTCTGATGGAAAGCCCTCCCCCCCCAGCCCACATTCCTTCCAGTCCGTTTGGCAGTGTGGGCTTCGTCCTGTGACCAAAGCGACCAGGCTCTCAGCGACACCCTTGTAAAAGCTTATTTTTTCCTTCTTTCTCCCCTCCTTGTTCTTCATCACCCCCCCCCAGGACATCTACAGACCTCAGACTGATTTTAGCAACCCCCCTTTCCCTTTTCCATAGCTGCTGTGTGGTTTTGCTAACATGCAGTTTTGACTCTGTTACCATCTCTGTGGGTCACACATTGAACCTGTGAAACCTTTCCGGCTACTAGGAAATGGGAATGGTCATACCTAGTATGAACATTCCAGGAGTTTCTGAATTGCCCTCACGCAAATTTTGCAGGTTGAGACAGAAGGGGGCGCCACCTACTGGTGAAATGCAGAGGACATCGGCCTGCAGTGGGACGTATAGACAGGGTCCTGCTTGCTGCCGTTGCCATAGTTACACTGAAAGTAGACACGGACGCAGCTCGAACCCGGCATACGATGTAGATTTCTGTGTATAAAGCTACAGCTACATTGTCTGCTGGGTTTCCGGCTGGTCGGGAGAGCAACCCACCCACGCCCTCCACCGAGAGCCTTTAGGAGGTAAGACCAGCTGCCCCCTGTCCCCCCCATTAGTGTCTGTATACAATCGCAGTCAAACAATAAAATATGACAGAATCATACTCGTTTTGTTTTTTTGTATCACTGTGAGATTACTGAGCACCTGAGCGTTAGGAGGGCAGGTTCTCATCCGCCTGGCCTCCAGTACAAAACCAAACATATATACGACAAAATTGCCATTACAAACCTCCTCACTTATTCCTGACATAATTCTGTCTAGAGATAGAAAAGTCATAATCGATCTATTTGCTGGTATTTCCGCTGAGTTTATTTCTACAGCAAGGCATAGCAAAGGTTACCTGAACCTGTAAGCTTCTGCAGTTGTGTGAGTCCAAAGCCTTACAACAGGAGAGAAGTCACAGTGACAGTTGTCCTGCCGCAGTGAATGCCGCTGCCCCTCCTGCTGCACAGTCGCCCTTAACAGATCCCAGCAGAGTACAGGCCTCCCGGATGCTGACGAAACCACGTCAAGTGACAGGAATTCCAGCGCGCATTCTTACATCATGCGTTATGCCACAACCGCTGTCCTTCCCAAAGCTACCGGCAGCCGACGCTCACACAGAACAGGCAGCCCGACAGGTGAAGCCAGATATCATCTGTTAAATGATGGTGTCATAAAAAGATTATTTTCTAAAACTCCACAATGAACGTGGAGATTTGATGATGTAGAGCTGTTTAATGTAATGAATGTTTAAAAATATTTCAGCTACATTTTGATGATAACCAGCCTATAGATTATCAGCACATAAACATTTCTAGCAACTCTATTTCCTTTTGGCCAGTCCCCCCTCAGTCAAACGGAAATGCCAGCAGGGCAGGAGTGCAGTGGGACACAGCTGTGGGTGGTGCACACGGGGCTGGGTGGCAGTGTGTGGCACTGATGCAGTCACTCTGCAATGGCTGCTGAGGAACACCACCCTCCAATATCCAGGAGTTTGATTGCCTGTACCAGGGAAGTAAGTGAAGGTCAGAGGTCACACAACACACTGCCCTGTAAGTTATTCACATATAAATAATAGGTATATAACAGGCAAAGCTTACAGGTTGCGGCGACACCTGGGAATGGTCAATCACCTTTTCAGACCAGTACCAAGGGCACTGATGCCGGTGTTTAATGTGCACATTTTCTGTCCCGTACCCACATTCCATGGACTTATTCCAACATTAAACAGAATTGTGACTAAGTCACAGGTAATACCTTCCTCAGCCACTGTTAGGAATCCCGAATGCAGAGCTCTATTCACAACAAGTAAATGAAGTGAGGATGTCAGTGCACCGTATCAGAGCCGAGACAGGAGCATAGAAGACTAGGGGGCTCAGTGCGGTACTAACCCAATTCCCACCTCCCAAACATTTCATTCTAAAATGCAGCCCCCCCACAACATCACAGACAATGAGATGTGTGACTCACCGACCTGAATTAATGGGTCGCTTTCAAGCACTTCCCAACACCAGACCATCGGGGGAGAGGGGTCTCGGGGCAGAGGGGGGGAGAGGGGTATTGGGAAAAAGGGATCTCGGAGGAGAGGGGTCTTGGGGAAGAGGGGTCTCAGGGCAGAGGGGTCTTGGGGGAGAAGGGTCTCAGGGCAGAGAGGTCTTGAGGAAGACGGGTCTCGGGGGAGACGGGTCTTGGGGAGAGGGGTTACGGGGAGTGCCCTAAACCGTGGGGATGGACAACAGGCACAGGAGAGAGAACTGGATGGGCGTGGGGGGGTCTGGCTGGCAGACTCTGACCCATCTCAGGACACCTGCCCCCAAGGTGAGTCATACGAGACTGACATAACTACCAATACCAATGGATACCAATGACCCACGGGGAGGTGTGTGAGGTCAGATCCCTAGAACAGTGTTTACCAACCCAGTGCTCCGGTTCTGTTACAGTGCTGAGGCTCAGAGCCCAGAGAACCGCTCCCACCCACGCCCCCACCAACGCCTCCACCCACATTTTACACGTACACAGACACAGGGCTGAGACATGGAACCACAGCACGATTAAAGTGCACACACACACACACACTCCCACACATACAGCATATTTCAGTTCAATTATTGGTCGTCTGCAAACACTCTCAATAACAAATGGTTGTAAACAATTTACAATTTTCAGAACAGTAGATTTCTGAACAGACCTACACATCAGACAGAAATGTTATACATGAAGGCAAAACACAAATACAGAAAATACTCAGGAAAAATGGGGTTTTAAACCAAACAGTACTGGTACTTGCAGCAGTGGGCTGGAATCCCCGCACACCCCAACCCAACAGCCAGGGAAGGCTTGACCTCTCAATGTAACAGCTTCAGCGGATGTGCATCACTTCCTGCTTCCGCCGTGCTCCTTTGTCCACCACGACCAGAGGTATGCATGCTCAGAGAGAGCGACTTGTGTTCCTGTCAGCACACACCGCCCCCAACAGAACGATAGCAGTCTAGGATCCGGTTCATTTGCAGCAGATTTGAAATGTTGCCAGTATGTACAAATGACACCAGTCAATAATATCTGGAGCATTTTTAATGTGTGATTCTAAATGTCTGTAGGTTCATTCGGCAATCGGTGATGATGCATTCCGTCTCCGCTGACATTACAGGAGTCAGGTCTTCGCTCTTTCGCGATGGGCCAGGAATAAACCCGGTTGGACACGGGTCACACGGCACCATCCACCGACAGCTGAGCGCCAGGGGCCTCGGGCTGCCAGACTGATGGGGCGGAACAAGCCAGCATGGAACCACCAAGGCAGGGCTGGGTGGGGTAGTCACATGACCAAGCCACGGGGCCCCCAGTCAGAGCGGAGAGGAAGTGGTTGTGCAAAAGGGACAGGACAGACGGCGGCTTGGGGTGAGAAGGCTGCTGCGTAACGGAAATAACCAGCACATGACCAGCACTGAGGGTACAGTGATTGTCATTCATAAGGTACAACTCCATTCAGCAAAGGACCTGTTTATACATCAGGAAGCACCAGGGTGACTAATGCTCTTACCCACCTCAAATGCCCACACTGGCTAATCAGCTGACTGTACTTTTTCCACCATGATGCAGCTTTCATGGGTGGGTTCCTCTGAAGACCCGGGCCTCCTTGCAAGGTTGCCACTGATAGCACCCCCTAATGTTCGGGGCTAGTGTCTATCCAACAGGGAGCCATAGAGGACACAGGGGCACGTTAGCCATCAGTGCTGGTGGTGTCACTGACGGACGGTCTCAGCCATGGTGGCCACCTTAGTTTGCCCGGCCCACAGTGATGAGAAACTGAGAAACGGAGCACTTCAGGGCCTACAGACCACACATAGGCATCACAGATCAGCGCTGACAAAATGCTCATTTAGGTGGTGACAGAGAGCATATTTCATTACTTATTTCCACCAACTGCACAAACACGACAAGTGGCGAAATCCTCGACCCCTCGGAGGATGACTGGTGTTTTTTTTGGAAAAGGAGAAGAAGCAGACCGAGGATGACTCAAAAACAGAGGAGTGAGGTGGAACGAGGCGGAACGAGGCAGAGCAGGCAGAAGGCCTGTCGCGAGGCGTCACTTCGCCTGTAATGCGAAACACGTGTGCGCAAGTCATGTGGCAGCGTGGTGAGGACGCAGCCGGCGTGTGCCGATCCATCCGCCGCCGGCCCAGGGCACGGCGGGGGTTAAAGAAACCCGACACCCATCAGGAGAAGCGGGGGGGGGGGGGGGCACACGGGTTCACAAACGCAATAAACAGCGGCGAACCCCAGACGGAGGAGCGTGGGCCGGTCGCCCACCCCCCGCTGGGGTCACACAAAGGGGGGCGTACTTTATAACCGC
>JAODLD010000086.1:1730935-1742822 GCA_026781065.1 Mormyrops boulengeri | reverse complement strand
CCCCCCCCCCCCCCCCCCCCCCCCCCCCAATTTGGACCTCACCTCCAGAATCCGCCTGGAGAGGGAGCCCCACCACATACACAGCTCGGCACTTCCCGTGACTCACGTCGCAAAGTGCAGCCACTAACCAGAAAACAATCCGGGGGATTCTGCTGCGTCCTTACCGACCTATAAAAGGCTCTGATCCCCTGGCATCCGAAGCGGTTTGGTTTAGGTATTTCTATTAATACCATCCCTAAGGCCCCCGCCGTCTATTTTTTAATGTCATTTTCTAAAGGGTGGTTGTTTTTTTCTTCTTTTGCTTCCATCCGACACTGTGCTGTGAAAATATTTGCGGTACACATTGGCCTAACAGGGTATGTTACACTACGGTTCCAAAGCTTGGGGTCACTTAGAAAACGTAGACATTTTTGTCCATTAAAATAACATGTAATTGATCAGAAATACTGCGTAGACATTCTTAATGTTGCAAGTGACTATTATAACTTGAAACGGCTGTTTTTAACGGAATATCTACATAATTGTACAGAGGCCCATTATCAGCAACAATTAGTTCTGTGTTCCAGTGGAATTTTGTTTGCTAATGCAAGTTTATCATTTTAAAAAGGTTAATTGATCATTAGAAAACCCTTTTGCAATTATGTTAGCACAGACAAAAACTGTTGTGGTGATTAAAGAAGCAATAAAACTGGCCTTCTTGGACTAGTTGAGTATCTGAAGCATCAGCAACTCTGGGTTTGATCACAAGCCCAGAATGGTCAGAAACAAAGAATTTTCTTCCCAAACTCGTCAGTCTATTCTTGTTCTGAGAAATGAAGGCTATTCCATGTGAGAAATTGCGGGGAAACTGAAGATCTCGTACAATGCTGTGTACTACTCCCTTCACAGAGCAGTGCAAACTGGCTCCAACCACAACAGAACGAGGAGAGGGAGGCCCCGGGGCATAACTGAGGGAGTGGATAAATATATTAGTGTGTGTAGTTTGAGAAACAGCCGCCTCATAGGTCTTCAATTAGCAGCTTTATAGTACCTGCAAAAGACCAATCTCCACATCAGCAGTGTAGAAGCAACTCCGGGATGCTGCCCTTCTAGTCAGACTTGCAAAGAAAATGCCGTATCTCAGAATGGCCAATAAAAAAGACAGATGGCAAATGAACAGAGGAAGATACAGGTACAGATAAAACGGATCTTGAAGAAGGAAGGCTATCACTCCATTCTGCAACGCCATGCCATACCCTGTGGATGGTGCTTAATCAGAGCCAATTTCGTCCTACAACAGGGCAACGACCCAAACACAGCTCCAGACTATGCAGAAATTATTTAGTCAGCTGGTATTCTGTGTATAATGGAGTGGCCAGCACAGTCACCGGATCTCAACTCTACTGAGCTGTTATGGGAGCAGCTTGACCGAATGGTACGTAAGAAGTGCCCATCAAGCCAATTCAACTTGTGGGAGATGCTTCAGGAAGCCCGGGGTGAAATCTTGTCAAATTACCTCAACAAACTGACATCTAGAATGCCCAAGGTCTACAAGACTGTCAGTGCTGCAAATGGAAGACTCTGACGAAAGCACAGTTTGAAGAACACAATTATTATTTTAATTTCAAAAATGATTATTTCTAACTTTGTGAAAGACTAAGTCCTACTTATTTAGCTATATTTCCTATTCAAACTCATTTCACATATGTTTTTGCGGAAAACAAGGAAATTTCTAAGTGACCCCAAACCTTTCGAACAGTGGTGTACACACATGCACACACACACACACAATAGGCCTATAATATTATTTTTTTTTATATATATATATATATATACACACACACACACACACACACACACATAATATTATATATAATATAGGAATTAAATATACAAAACCCTTCGTCTGTCTCTATAGATCATTAAGTTTTACTGTGCTGAGTCCTTAGTCTTTAGGCTAGTTATACAATCCGTTCTATCTGTTAATCTGCACCTGGCTGTATGTAGACGGCATTACTAACGAGCACATATGAACCATATCTATACGTCATGATTGGCCTAGAGGCGGAACTTTATGTAAATGTGAAATACCTGCCCACGCATCAACCTGAAGCACCTGACGAAACATAATCGCAAAGTGCATAAATTCAAGCGGAAAAAAACACGATAATTGTGGCAATCGATTAAGATAACAGTGAGCTACAAACCCAACTTGACCAGTATTGGTGCTTTCACGAATATCGCCCCAAATATGAATAGCTACATAAGTGTCCAACATGTTTCACCAAGTCGCTCATCCAATTCCATGTTACACTGTGCACACTAGCCACCTTGTTCGGTATAGTGACATAGCTGCAGTCACTACCTCCATGTTCCTGTTAGTTTTACACCCAGAGACCCCCCGTTTCCATCCGGTACCAACATCTTTTCCCTGCAACAATTGCAACGGTTCAGTTACTGAGTCAAGTGCTCCTCCCTGGCGTTTCGGGACAAGACCGCGCCGGCGATGATTAATACGAGCTGACTCACGCCGAATATTTATTTATAATCCCTATATAAAGTCAGACAACTTCGAAGTCGGACTGGTACCGTTTTCATTACTGACACAACATGGTCAGAAACTACAAGTAACGTTTTAATTTCGCTTGATTTTTGTTTGTGAAGAAACAGGTTTCGCACTTAGGCGAATGGGGGGTCAGGGGGGTCGGAACCGGGGGAGGCGGGGGACGTGTACCCTCCAATACTGAATTCGGCGTCATCGTCCCCCCTTATATATAGGGCTGTGAGTGGAAAGCGTAATAGCCTACATCGTATACGATATATTTTCCATCCCTAGACGTTATCACGAGTTCTCGCATTTGTTACTTAAAGCAATAACATTTAATGCAGCAAGAGAAATACTAAAAAATCAAGCATCACTAATGGAAACCGCTGCGGTTCTGTGTATCGATTCACGGATTACCCCTTACATACTAATGAGCACAAACATTCCGTAGAGTACCTGCTTTCCCTTTTAAAAGAGTACAGTTTTTCATTAATACGACGCAAGGAAGTAAGGAAAAGCTAATCGTTTTTTTTTATTATTAAACAGTGGAAAAATTAGTAAACACATACTGAAGCAGACGTGTGACTAAACGGATCTGGAAAGAAACGCCGCGAGCCTCAAACCGAGTCCCCGATTTGTCAATGAGCGCGCGGAGAGTCGCAGAGAGCGTGAGCGAAGATGGCGAGCGGAGGGCGACACCTGGCGGCTAGAGGCGTTTACAGCACGCTGCTTCGGCGCAGAGGCGCTCTGGCGGCGGCTCGCACATCGGCCGACAGCGGGCGAGACAGGCTCCTAATAGCCTGTACAGCGGAGACCCGACAACGGACAAGACACTTGTCATTTCGCGTCTATTTAATAACTAATCGTTACTATTTGCGATAGATACTTGAGATTTAGTCCCCGGCCTCAAAAATGTTAAGTAATTTAAATAACTCTCATTAATTTTCATTAAAATCAGACCCCCCGCCCCCGCCCCAAAAAGAGGCTTGCCCCCCTAATGATGCTCCTGGTCCTTATGAAATAACTGAGGGCAAATCCAGAGATGATATGCAGTATATGTCTGATATACTTCCCCCATACAGGTCTGGTATCCATTAATCACGGTAACAGGGCATCAAGGCGCAAAGTATTAACTGTTCATTTCAAAGATGCCCACACATTTTTTGAAGGTCGTGTCCACTCAAGACAAAAAAGGAATTACCGTTTACAGTGAATTATACAGACTTAAATAGGCGGTTGTAATAATCTTTCTGTGCAGACTAGATACTGAAATCAATATATCTGCTCAATCTAGGCTATTACACAAAGTAGCTCGATATTTGCAGATTTACAGGTTGAATGCTGGTTGCATACTTTGATCAACAGGCATGATTAACCTGGGGATGGAAACAGCAATACGCTGGACCCTTAACCACCACGCCACCTGCTGGCTAGACCGATAAGTTAAGCATTTAATGTGTGACAAAAACAGTGAAATGACAACCTACCAAAAGGGTTTAGGATCTCCTTAAGAAGCATTCGGCAGCATCCAGGAGCATCTACAGCCCCTGAAGAAATGGCGATTGACTCAAAGGCATTAAGGATCTCTAACATTTGCAAGGAAAGCTTATCTAACCTTCACCGCGGGGGCCTCAGGCAGGAACGGGCTGCCAACTTCAAACTGACATCTGTAGGGTGAGGAAACGTCCCCATGGCAACAGGGTTATCTGCTTCCTGTGTGCACTTCTGGAGGGTGGGAGGTGGGCACGGCGCAAACCCATAGGTGGGGTGAGGCGAGGCGAGCTCCACACACAGCAGGCTCCAATGGCCGCCCCGGTGCGGTACCAGAGTGGCGGCTCCGAGCCTTAGCCCCGACTCCTGCACCTGCAAACACGTGGCCCTCAAATGGGATTTCATCCCCGCACCCAACAGGCAGCGTGCCTACACTTCATAGAGAAATTTGGATGTTTTTCCAACAAAACTGATCCCAGGTTAATCAAAGTAAGCCCTAAGCCAACAGGACACTGTAACCATCGTAATTGCCTTGGAATCTCCCAGATTAAAGTTCGACTGACCACAGATCATTTCATACAAAGGTAACGTGTCTCTGAAGCTAAACCAGACGCTGCCAGTAAGATCACCAGGGTGGGACACCCCCTCATTGGCTTTGAGATATGCTAATGATTCCTATTAGCAGTAATTTAAAGAGGAGGAACTGAACACTAGGAATCGTTTGGGAGATAGACCTGAGCGTGGTAAGTATCCAGAGACATTCACTGTGATATTTTAGTGCCCTTTTGAACGATTAGGACTTTAAATCCTAAAGACCAAAAGCAATAGGGAGCCTCAGAAGACAAACAGATTTAACCAAGCAAAGTGCGAAAAAACCATAACGAGCCCCACACACAGCACAGGGCAAATAGGCAACACCCAGTGTCACAAAGCAGTCCCAGATTTAAAGGGCCAGTGACTCATTTACTTGCATTCTGTCCAGAGGCCAGCCTGAGCAGGCAGAGAAGGGCAGGGGCACCGACGTCACCGCCTGTTGGGCGCATCTGGCAGGAGAGTCCTGCCTGGCAGCGTGTTCGCAGGATGCAGATCGCAGCTCGTCTGCTGGGGGGGGGGGCAACAGCAGCCTGCATGGGGCCTGCAAGGACTATCATGCCACCCCCCCAGCCTCTGCTAGAGCTTCAGGACAGCCAGCAAACAGGATATTAACTGCCGCTACCAGAAGAGCACCACCAGCAGCCAGGCTCAAGCACCTCCACCGCACTGGTACAGCATCAGCAGCAGATGGCGCCGTGGTCAAGCCTATAGATGTAACCAATAGCTAGAGGAAAAACTGCTGCATATCAGCATCAGTCAAACACACACAGCAGAGGCAACTGTTTCATAACATCCTAAATGTACAAATCCAACTATTTCACAAACACTTCACCTGGTCAGGGATGGAGGAGAGCGCACGCACGCACAAACGTCTGGGTTTGTAATTATATCTTTGTGGGGACTCTCCAGTCAGTTCTGTGGGGAAAACTCTAATTCCAACATGACGACCTTAAGCCCCCTACCCAGCCCTAACCTTAACCACAAGTAACCAAGCAAAAGTGACAATGACAGATCTTTGTGGGGAACTGAAAAAGGGTCCCCACAACATCAAAATAGGTTTTTATCACATTGTGGGGGACTTTCCAGCCTTCCTGTGAGCCAGGCGGGAAGCCTCTGGCCAATCAGAATCAGTAATTATTAAACTACCTGGAAGAACTGAAAACACGGCAATTTGGAATTGAGGGCTAGGTTTGAATCGGGGGGGGCTACTGTGTGTAATACACAAATGTCAATAAAACAGGAACAAAAACACAGTAGGACAGCATCCGCCAGGTTGATTACAGACTAACACATAGATATCACCATGATCAGTCAACCCCCCGGCCCCCCTGTGCAGCATCACACGTGACCCACCGACCAATCTGGCGTAAATAAGTCAGATCGTACAGCAAACAATAAAACAATTTTAATGTTGTTTCTGTACAAGGTTGCTAAGCAGTTTCATTTATATATAGAAAAGGTAAATAGGAGTGGTGCGTAAAATGACAGAACTCCTTAGAATTTAATGGCAGGTACTCTGGGAAAAATAACAGCATTCCATCCACAAATATTTCCAAGCAATAAATATGTATTTATAAATAGTGTAAATTTACATCAAGATTAGAAACAAAGAAAATCACAAATTAATGTTTAATTCTTAGTCTATGTGCAACCCATTCTCTTCACTTGGCTGTCGTCCTTGATTTTTCCCTCTTTTTTTTTTTTTTTTTAATTTTAACTAAGAAACCAAAAGATTTACCAACATGGTTCCAAAAATAACGACGTAAAACCAAAGCTGTAAAAAATTATATCACCTAACTTTTCACGTTACAAATTTTTTTTTCCCATTTTTCTTTGTTGTTTTGTTGCCCAAAGAGACTTAAAATGTCTGTCTACTATACAAAAAAAGACCAGCCAAGCTAGTATTCATTTCGTGGGTATAGGGAGGAGAAGAGGAAGAAGGAAAAAACAAAAAACAAACAAAAAAAAACAAA
This sequence comes from Mormyrops boulengeri, assembly GCA_026781065.1. Taxonomy (NCBI): domain Eukaryota; kingdom Metazoa; phylum Chordata; class Actinopteri; order Osteoglossiformes; family Mormyridae; genus Mormyrops; species Mormyrops boulengeri. The sequence goes on along the minus strand of JAODLD010000086.1, from coordinate 1,736,240 downwards.
ACATCTTCATATCAGCCCAAAAACAACAGAAAACGGAGATTCGGGTCAGTAGTCTTTGTGTTACGTTGCCAGCTGTGACCGATGAAGGTATCGATATGTACACAAGGGGCGCCTCCTCCAAAAGGGCTCTATATGCATACAGCCAGGGCGGCTGTCGAGTGTCCCGGGGGGTTCCCCCGCCCTCCCATCGCTGGGTCGGCAGGTTGCATAGACAGAAGCTTCCAGACGCAGCCTCGTAGGATTAGCTACAGAGCCCAGCGGCATCTGGACCAGCCGGCTTCCTGAATATCAGAAAGGCCTCCTCGACTTCCCGCGCACGGTCTGCCGGGCAGGAAATGTCGACGTCAAGATGAGGGAGGAGGCAAAGGCGGGGCCTGTGGGGAGACAGGGAAGGGGCGGGGCCACATCTCAGTCGGGTACGTCTTCATGGACTTAAGGCAGGTGGCGGGGATTGGCACCAGTCAGTGGGACTCACCAGCGTGAACTGGTCGTACACCTGCATGAGATCCTCCATCTTGTACTGCTCCAGCACCACAAAGGCGTGCAGATCGGCGCTGGCCTTGCGGGCACAATCCTGGCAGTGCACCGCGTAGGTCTTACGCCAGTTGCTCTCACTGGTGACGAAGAGCAGGTTGAAGACCTCTACCTGTGACAGCCAGATGAGCAGGAGGGGTCAAGGGGGCCAGAGCCCAACAAACAGCCAGGTTTCACACACCCTCAACAGATATTTCAGAGGCGACTATCAAGCAATTAAGAAAAAATTCATTTACACCAAAAACAATCAAAAACAATTACAGTCAATTCCATGACCCCTCGAAAAAAGTCACCGGCAAGTCTGGATATACATGAGTTTTCACACAGGCCACTCAGCTGATTAATGATCTTAGACAGAAAAGGGCATGTTAATGGGCGTCTAAGAAGCCAATCACATACGCCTGTGATAAAAGCCCCGCCTCCAGTAGGAGCACAGCTAGCACACAGCCTCACCTCACAGATGCTGCAGTAGTGTGCCGGTTCCTCCCGGGTCTTTCCGTGCCACTGCACCTCCTTCCCTGCGGAGATGAGAGCCTCCCTCAGCATCTGACACTGCTTCAGGGTCCTCAGGAGGCAGTACCTGGGGAGAGTGAGCCGGGGGGTTAAAATAAAGTAACACTGACACCTTTGGTGGCCTCCACGCGATGTACCGGCTACAGAATCTGGCAAAACGCTGACAAGCTCCTGGATGCGACGGACTTGTGCGAAGTCTCCGACAGAGCTCACGGCAAAGGTGGCCGAGACGGAGAGGCCTACTTACTTGATCATCTCAAAAAGCTTGTGGTCTGACACTTTGATGTTCCTGGCCATGTTCCAGGATAGGTGAATCATGGGGACGATGGATTTTACACTCTGGAGCTTATTCCACTCATATCGCTCCACGGCGAGCTTGTATTGGTAGGCTGTGGGAGAGACAGGGAGATTCAGTGAGATGGAGCGGATTGCAACAGCAGGCGTGGGCGGGGGCTGGGGCGTGGGCGGACCTGTGAGTGGCCCCACGTTCCAGGCGATGTTGTTGCACCAGCCGATGGCCTGCACCCAGTGCACCGTGCCCGTGTTGACCCACACCAGGTCTCCCGGCCGCTGGATGAAGCGGTAGACAGGCACGTTGGCCTCATACAGATCCTCCAGGTTGGGCCACCAGGAGCCCATGAGAAAGTTGATATTATTCCTGTTGAAAAAGATGGGGAGGTGATGGAGGAAATGCGCACAAAGCAACACAGAAACTTAAGCATGACCATCAGAATTCTGCCGTCCGGCATCGATCGGATGAGGCGCAGCACGGTTCCAGCGTACTTCTCACAGAAGTCATTCATGACGCCCCAGTACAGCTCTGGCACAGCGAACCACTCGCAGTCTCCCGGCCCGATGTTGATGTTGACGGAGCAGAAGTTGTTGTTCTCCTGGTGACCTGAAAAGCCAAGCAGAGGCGCACACGTCGGTCTTGCGCGCCCAGGGCGGCCATATTAACCGCGAGGACAGTGGGTCGGGGGCCCTATGCGGGGGTGGGGGTCAAGCCGGACCTGGCGTGCGGCTGCCGGGGACCTTCATGTAGAGCTGCACGGTGTTCATGCCCAGGACGGTGTGGCCCACATGGCTGAGGAGGTTTCCTGCAGACACCACGCGGGCAAACGCAGGCAGCTTGCTCAGCTCGTGCAGCTGCAGCTTCCACCTGCGGACGGAGACATAGACGTAGACTGTGAGGGGACGTCCCCTTGGGGGTTGAAATACTATATGTCCAACAGCAGGGGGCAGCACTGCACAGCTAAGGGCAGTGGTTGAGGGGGGCATGGAGACTACATGGGAAATGTTCTTTGTTTCCCCAGCATTGTTTTGGCTAAAACAATATCTAAAACCACAAGTAAGATTATTTTCCCTCCTTGCAATCATAAGCAGTTTTTTAATCATGCTGCAGCATGAGAAACCATAATCTAACAGCAAGGTGACGTAATGTAAGGAGCACACGCTGATTACAGCGCGTTACCGCACCCACCACACAACGAACCACCTAAGGGAAGAGAACCTGAGTGCAGCCATGCAGCAGGTGATACCTCAGCACCACCCTAGCCCAACCCCCAAATTTCCCTGTAAGTTGGAGAACCTCCTTGCAGGGCTGGATGTAGATTAACGTCATACCCAGGACAACGCAGCTGCAGGTTAAGGGCCTTAGGTTAAGGGCCTTGGCTCAAGGGCCCAACGGAGTAGGAGCACTGCTGGCATTCAGGGGATTCAAACCAGTAACCTTTCAGTCGCTTGCACAGATCCCTAGCCTCAGAGCCACCACTCCACAGCAAGAACGCATCATAAACACTCAGCAGGAGTATTAGTCACAGGACCTGAAAGATCAGGGCCACAAAACGGGCACTTACTTCTTCTCGTCTGACAGGTCAATGTTCGTCCCAAATTTGATGTACTTGATGGGGCCTTTCCGTCGCCTGCCCACGCTGCAAGGGGGAAGCAGAGAAGCCAAATGTTAGTTCCACTACGGCACACAAGGGTGGCGCCATGCTACAGCGCTCAGGCGGGGCTTTACCTGTCCGAGGACGCGCAGTCCGCATCCCAGTGGTCTTTCTGCCCTTTCTTCTCGTTCTCCTCCTTCGGAGGGTAAGATTAAAAAAAAACCCATTCAGAGTCCATTCACATGAGGTCACCTCAAGGCATTTCACACAATATTTAGCTCAATCTCACCCCATGTTTTACTGAAGGAAAACGCAAAGCTGCCAAAAACTGTGTCATTATATCACCGTTATTACCAGAGCTAAGAGTGAACACTAGGGGGCAGGCTTACCCGCAGGGACTCCTGGAAGGACGAAGCCTGGTACTGAGCGTACTTGGCGATGGTGGTGTGCGAGCGGCCGCTCTCGCAGCGCCACATCTTGCGGGTGCCTGTGGTGTCCCAGTTCTCGTCGGCAGGCTGGGACAGCTGTGTCCGCACTTCCACCAGGTGCTCAGGATTGGCCTCCACCAGCGTCTTGGTGGAGAAGAGGCCCAGGTCTGCGAGAAGACAGCGGCGGCTTTACCAGGAAGCACACATGACCACAGCCACTAGAGGGAGCCCCTTTATTGTTCTGCACAACACAGGACGCATTACTAACGTGTCCATCTAGGCTTTGGCTGCATGGAAATTTTCATACAGCCTGGACATTATACCGCGGTATATGATATTGTCACTATTTTCAAAAGCAGTGGTATTCCGGCATTCTGACACCTTGGCGATAACCTTAAGTCAGCAGGGGGACAGTCAAATGCCCCCAAATTACCATGTTATACCATAGTACTGTAACGCATGCCCACCTCTACATCCATCCATAAAGCAATCCTACATCCAACCTCTTAACCAGCAAAGTCACAAATGAGGGAGGTACAGCCTGGACAGGATACCAGGCAGTTAGGGGTCACATACACCCACACAATCACACAGTACGGGACCAGTGTACCTCTCTCAGTGGTTCTCAAACCTGTTTCTGGCACCCCCTGCCCCCCCACCAGAATGTTTTAATTCCAACCCACACTGCTTTCAACAAACTGCCACATTCATATATGGTGCCAATGAAGCACCATATAAGCCTGATTAAGGGAGAGTTGCCCNNNCCCCCCCCCCCCCCCCCCCCCCCCCCCCCCCCCCCCCCCCCCCCCCCCCCCCCCCCCCCCCCCCCCCCCCGCCAGGAACAGGTTTGAGAACCATTGACGTATCTGCATGTTTCTGGACTGTGTGTGGAAACTAGAGCACAGGGAAAATCCATGTGACATTAAGAGAAGCCAGCAAATGCAAACACACACAGCGGAGGAGGGATTCAAATCCGCCGTCCTGGAGATGCAGGGCAGCAGCGTTATGCACTGAGCCACTGGCAGTACGGTTGGTGCATTTGCCAGAGTTTGAGGTTCTCGCAGTCAGTGAGCTCTCCGTTGCTGCCACCACACTCTGCGGGACAGACAGCCACCTGCACCCACTCGAACCGCCTGCAGGTGGCACTGTCATCACCCGGCAGGTCAGAGTATATGGCGTGCGGCTCTGCATGGGATCCCCGGCCCGTTCCCCCAGGAGTATGCATCGGGGGACTGTTCTGGATGTTTCTGCAGACTGCTCACCCAGTTTCAGCGCGCCGGCCAGGCCTCGGATCACCGCCACCGGGTTGGACGGGTTCGTACAGAACTGGTGCAGGGGTGGGAAGAAGGCATCCCTCTTGTTCTCCAGCTGCGGGGGAACGAAGGCAAATTAATATGCAATTATAATTATTATTTTTGTTTTGCTCACACAACAGAACAGGATCTTCAGTGTGACTTCCAGCATCGCGGCCTGTGTTTACTGAGAGCCACGGCGCTGTACTCACATAAATACTTGGCGTGGGGGGGTTCAGTTTGTCCTTTGGCAGTGGGGGGGTAGGTGCAGCCGGCACCCGCGGAGGCGGGCACTTCCCCAACAGGATGCTGCTGGTCGACAGGCCGTTCTTGCCCAGATTCCTGAAACGACACACAGGGCCGTTGACGCACATCCCTATCATGGCCCGTCAAGAAACAAACAAACCTGACACGAAAAGCAGGGCAATTACCCAGAATGCACCTCTGATAAACAGGAGCTGGCTAAACGGGATCGGGGGTGGATCCACCTCTGATAAGCAGGAGCTGGCTAAACGGGATCGGGGGGGGGGGGGGGGGGGCGGCCGGTCCCCATCCGTTCATTTTGTAAAAAAAAAAAAACAACCAGACCAGAGGCGGAGGCAAACAAAAAAAGGAACCAAAAAAGGGCCAAATAAAACACAAAAAACAAGAA
>JAODLD010000086.1:1696920-1709551 GCA_026781065.1 Mormyrops boulengeri | reverse complement strand
CCATAGCCCCCCCCACACACACAGAAACCCCGCTCTCACCCCCCCCCCCCCCCCCCAGCACCCTGCCACACACCCTGGAATTATCCCAGGGGAAAACCCACACAGAGGATTGCCGGCAGGTTGTCTGGAATCACGGGGAGGGCTGGGCACAATTAAGCAGAAATAAATGCTCAGCGTCTCCGAAATCACGAAAACGCCAGCCCCACCCCGCCCCCCAGACCAGACACGGGGTGTTTGGACCCATAACTTTGTCAAAACCGGTTTAGGTCTGGACAGATCTTGACATCCATCGGAGTGAGAATCAGACATATTTATGTCTTTCTGAGGTTTGGTTAATTTAATTCTGAGGGTAAAACTTGTGACATGCACTTAGAGAGCAAACAGTGCGCAGAGAGAGCAGCGGTGGCCCCAGAGCTGGCATCACATGTGCAAGATGGTCACACGCCCACCATAGCTAAAGGCTGATGGAGATGCTGACCACTACACACTGGCCCCATGAAAGCATATCATACTGGGCATCCAACCCAGACCAATCCAATTATGCTTCAAACTTTTCAGGGTACATGTCACTCAGGTGATCGTCCCCCCCTACCGATGCCCCTAATGCCAAGGGAACATGTAGAGGTTGTTTTGTGACCCAATACCAACATGGAGCCAATTCCAGCCTTACTGAAAGTCTCCAGGATGTACACCGTCTTTACACAAAGTCTGCACAGCCTCCGTGGCGTCATCTACTAAAGAAGAAATTAATGGTCTTAAAACAGCCTGAACGGATTTAGAGTCAAATTCAGCACGGACCTTGGCAGTGCTGCTGGCTTTCTCTGAGAATCCCGGCATGTCGGCGCCCCGTATCCTGTAATAACTGCAGGTTTAATGGAATACGGCAGCTTCCTGCGAGCTGCCGGCCAGCGATCGGCGTTTCAGGAGTGACGAGGTGGCAGAGTCGGTGGTGTCTCCACATCCCGGTGAGACGGCATCCCAGCAAGCGGTGGTCGGGGATTTATGAGCCGGAAACGTGAGATTTTACCACAGTCTGAGGGGAAACTGGCACCCAATCTGCATCAGCAGGAGCTCAGGCCCGCAAGTGTTCACCGTCTCTGCAGATTTACAGGAAGCCAATCTCGAGTTTTGTACCCACCCCCTCCCCACCCAGGAGTTGCTCCCCCTCACAGTGTCGTTCAGATTGAGCAACTTTAGCTTTGACACTGAAGCCCATGGCGTTGGCTTGAGTCAAACAGAGCCACAGTCTCAGGGAGCGGTAGTAGGATATTTTTAAAGTTTATTTCCCTCATGAAACATCCAAGATTGTCCTCATGATGAACTGGGAATGAACCCACTCCGCATTAAATATAGTTGTTCAGCCGTCTGTCAGGAAATGGAGTCTCAGTGAAGTTTCCCGTCTGTGGGAATATGCTGGAATTGTGCGACGATGCTTTTTGTTTGCCTGGGTTTTCTGGCTGCTTCAGCTAAATTTAGTTAACGGGAAGTTGAGCTGACAGCTCAGTTTATACAGCACCATAGTTTTGCTGAAGGTTATGGACTCATGAAATTAGGCAGTGATTCGGCAGCCTGGCTTGGTTACAGGTCCAGAGTCTTGACCACATGACCAAAAGACAGATCCAAAGCTAGAGGCCAACATATACTGACTGATGTCGGCAATATTTTTAGGAGTGAAATCTCGCCAGTCTCACACCTTGCCATCAATCAAAATACATAGTATCTAATGAATAACTACCATTTGACAGAGAATTAGGATAAATTAGGAACCCCCCCCCCCCATTTCCAGCCTGTAGGCAGTGACCCCTGACCCTTTGCGTGGCCCCCAAGTTTACTGCCAACTGCACAAGCATCTGGAGGACATCGCCAAGGCGACCACGCAGATACCAAATCTCTTATGCCAGCAAGGCAACCACGCAGGTACCAAATAGCTTACGCCGGCAGGGCAACCACGCAAGTACCAAATCACTTATGCCGGCAGGGCAACCACACATTTTAGGCGGTGGGGGTGGGGTTAGGGGCCTTAATCAAGGGGCCAAGGCACATGTGACAATTCTGCCAAGGCCAGGGCTCAAACCAACAATTTTCTGATCACTGGCATGGATCAACACACTGCCCCCAGAGAAAGAGAGAGAGAAAGAGATAGGGAGACAGACAGGAAAAAGACAGAAAGAGACACAGCGAAACAGAGAGAGACAGGGAGAGAGAGAAAGAAGGAGAGACTGAGAGAAACAGAGAGAGACAGTGAGAGAAAAAGGGAGAGGAGGAGTGAGAAGGAGAGACAGGCAGCTGGCTTAGAAGGGAGAGAGATGGAGAGAGAGACAGAAAGAGACAGTAAAAGTGAGAGAGGGAGAGAGATGGGGAGGGAGAGACGGGGAGAGATGAGGAAGGAGAGACGGGGAGAGATGAGGAGGGAGAGACGGGGAGAGATAAGGAGGGAGAGATGGGGAGAGATGAGGAGGGAGAGACGGGGAGAGATGGGGAGAGATGAGGAGGGAGAGATGGGGAGAGATGAGGAGAGACGGGGCGGGACAGACAGGCAGCCTGCTTGGGGGTCTCATTCTGACAGCGATTTTCTCGCTGCTAATCGCATCAAGCACGTGGCCCAGCGGGTGACGTCATCCCGGGCGGTTCCTTTATCGCTCCCTGATGGGAATCAAACTGCTGTCGTCCATGATGTGCTGCTGAGTGTCACGGTGCCACTCATTCGGTCGCTAATTGCACGCGCCAGGAATGCAATGTGGAAATGGGACGCCTGGTATGCCGGGACGCCTGATATGCCGGGACGCCTGGTATGCCGGGACGCCTGCGCGTGGGCTGCAGATGGCCTTGGTCTGTGTGGCACAGTGGCGGGTCGCTACCACCCTCCTCTCCTTGCTCTGAAAACTTTTGCTTTTCACATTTTGCTCATAAAGACCCTTTTAAAAAGAAATATTTCAAAAATACCTGTGCAGGATGAAATTATATGAAGTATTTTCCTAACATAACTGCTTCATAAATAGTCCTAGATGTCAGAGCAGGTGATGTTCTTCACACCTGTTTGGTTGTTTTACTCATTCCTGTCTGAGTCATTTTTAATTGAAATTGAATTAAAATGCCTCCTGATTTTTCCATTATTATCCACACCAGCTTTTTTTCAGAGCTTGTGACGACCTGCTTCAATGCCAAACTCTGACCGCAAGCCTGCCGCGGTGAACAGGCGCCTCCCTCTCTTGCCCCCGCCGGCGATGGTAGCCTGACGCTCCGCATTCCTCATCTGCAGCGCTCGCTAAATACGGCAGCGTTGTGTTACTGGACTGGAAACACTCATTCCGGCTGGTTTGTTTAGGGGAATTAGCCAGCCTTGCCTGATGGTTCGCTGTTGCAGGTAATCAGAGGTCACAGTCACCCTTGGGGTGTGCGAGTTTCTACATATTTAAGGACAGGCATTATGATGGACAGCTCACTGGGAAGGGACCACGAGAGGGTTACAGCCTGAGAAACCGGCCAATCAGGGCAATAGGGCCGACAATCCCAGGGGCCTTTACAGCTTAGAGATTTTCCTTGTTGCTGTGGTAAATGTGCGTAACCTGACACCCCCCCCCCCCCACCACCACCACCACCATCCTGGGTGGTCTGACATGGGCCTGGACATTCTCACAGACAGACCTAGAGGTACGCGCACACCCTAAAATGGGGAGTATGTGTGCGTCTTCATATTTTTTAACTCATGGCAGACGTCTACAAAGATGAATACTTCACCAGCCTGGATTTTACCAGCACTGATGACGTGTGCCAAAAAATTTTACAAGCTGAGCTTGAATGGAGCTCACACCTCTCCTTTAAGGTTAGTGCCCTGAGGCGCACACATCTCCACCAGCACTGCCTGCACCCCACATTTCAGCACCATTCGGTCCAGAAACCCAAGTTCTCAGTGCTGGCTGTATCCGCAGAGCCGCAAGTCTCCACCCATTCTCTGATTTATCTGCTTATAAGCTCTGTTTTTCTGACTATGTCATGTCGAGTATAATATCCAGGGATTTTTAAAAGTAAAAGCCTGGGTCTGTTAGTGGTTTGCAGTAAATTGTCTCACACTCCTCTGGTTTTGAGAATCAGGCATCTAGAAGAGACTGAATTATGTTCTGACTGGGAGCAGAAGAGTCCAACGGTCTGGTGCCGCCTTTAAGCCTAACAGGCCATTCCATCTTTTTGTGCAAGAATGAGCCCAGACCACATTCGCTGCTTTGCACTGCTGAGTCCATCACAAACATCACCCATTTCCCCCACCTGTGATTCTTTCCCCTCTGACCCGAGTTGACCCTCCCAGGTCAATCTGAGGCCACGAGCATAGGACTCAACTCCAGCCTGATACTCCATTCAGTCAGTAGTAAACATGAGCAAATACTGGGGAGTATCAGCCAACAGAGCAAAAGCAGACACTCAAATGGGGTCACAGGATCACACCACAATCAACACGACCCCCAACCTCTGACACTCATTCACACAGAAGCACTTTGTCTTTACACCCTTCTATTTATTTATGAATCTGGAAGCTTCCAAAAGTGTCAGAAGATCACAAGCCCACCACTTCATACTGCAGTGCAAACCTCTCGCACCGACAAGCAAGTCGGTCCTCTCCCCTTGGACTAAGTCGCAGAGCAATACTGAGATGCAACTGTTCTTTGTTTATTTGTTTGTTTCTTTAGTTTATCGTCCTCGCACAGTGAGGATGTAGCTGAATCCCCCAGCAGGTTGAACTTAAGTTGGCGGGGCTCATTACAGACAGGAGACCCCAGTGGAGCAGAAGCAAATAGCAAAGCATGGGACTGGGTTAGACTGATCCCAGATGAAACCTGGTAGCTGCTGTCCTCCCTACCTCCTGTAGGTAGCTTCCCAAATCTTTGATGAATCACTCAGTGGGGCTCCACAGAAGTCCTTGTTAACCACTTAAGCTTAAACAACGGATTACTTATGAACAAGTGATTTGTTAACCACAGATGGCCTGAAATGTGCTTTTTGACGGTAAAGATGACACAAGAACTGGCCTAATCCATGAGTCACAGAAAACCTAATGTACATAAACATGAAATCCCCTACGACTACAGGAGATCCCTTAACAAATAGGGCCTTGTATGCACTTTTTGCAAGACTGATCTCATTAAAACTGGGCCCAGCGACTGGGGGGCGGATGGTTCCTTAGGGGTGGGACGCCAGCATCACATCAGATTTTGGCCTCTGTAAACCTCGACGCACTTCCCATGTGTACGACATTTCCTGTATGTCTGGTCCAGCCCAAACAGAGGCTGCTCGCCGCTCGCAGAGTCCGACGGGACACAGATGGCAACTCGACATCAGCTCAGAGAGGAATCCGAGAGAGGTGGACCCTTGTGGTTTGAATGCCAGGCTAAAATAGAGCCGATCATATATACAGTTCCGCACGAGAGCAGAATGCCTCGGTGGGCATCAGTCCTGAAGGTCAGGTCAACCCTGTGACACTTCAGGAATCTTTCAAATGGGACACTGGGTACGTTTAATCCACCCTTTCCACCCAATTCACAGCTGAACATTTTTCTGGAACAAGCAGGGTCAATTACCTTCTTCAAAGGTACAAGAGAAAGGGTCCTTCCAGTTATTTAGCAGATACTTTCATCCAACATATAATCAAAAGCAGGACCAGCTGGTCCCAAGTGCAACTGGGGATTAGGGGCGCGGCCCAAGGTTCCAATGGCAAAATCACTCTGCCAACGCTGGGCTTTGAACCGCCAACCTTCTGATTACAGGCACTGCGATATAAACCCCTACCCCCACCCCTTAGTATAAACATTGTTAGCATATCGATTTCATGTCCATCAAACATTTCCTAGACCCTTAAAGGCTTTCTTTTTCATAAATTGGTAGGAAAGCTTTCAGCCCTGAAACTGATAAATCCATCCATCCATCCATGTCCTGTACCCACTTGTCCTACTCACGGTCTCCTCTGAATATTCAAACAATGCAGAAAACATCCTGCTCTGAAACATTATGCACAAAATATCTGATGTCTTTGGGGGAATGGATGAGAGCCTTCAAACAACAGCCAGCATACAAATCATATCCGGCACAGTCTCGCAACCACCACTGCTCCTCCAGCAGGTGGCACTGTGGTTAAGGTACTATACTTATGAACAATTGGCTTCAAGAAACTTTCAAAAGTGCCTACTAGAAACAAAGAATTCATAAGTAGGTGAAATGGCTGACTGCACTGCTGATATCGAGGGTGGAGCTATTTGAACAGACCACTCAAACCGTGTTTGTCAGACAGGATCACTAACGGCTAAGCTAATCCACATAACCCACAGCAGTAGCTATCTAAGCGAGTGCAGGTCTATTTTTAACTCCGCCCCCGTAGCCATTTCGGCCTAAGGGTGGCAGCGGAAATGTTTCCGTACTATCAAGACAAAACCAGAGCCTGAACCCAAACAGACTCACTGGGGGGGTGTCAGCACAGGGGAACCCAGCAACCCAACACCGCACACTTCTGCCCCCCCAAATACTAGTTGCCCTAAGGGGAAGGTAACTGACAAGTGGAGGGGATAAGGATTGATCCTGACGGAGGGGGGTAATTAAAGATTGGTGTCCTGCTTCCCTGGGCCCAGCAAAGCTCCCCTAATTTACAGCACGTTTACATGTCTGTGATTAAATGAAAACATTAACATCCTCATGCCCTGTCCTTGGGGGGGGGGGGGCGTGTGCCATCCTACAAGCTGAGCTCACAGCTGCTCGCACCACAACCTGTAACCCACTGCCTTCCTGTAGAGGAGCCCTGCCGATGATTGTGTAACGGTATACTCAGCCAACAAGACGAGACAAGACACGATATTGGGTTCACGAGAACGAGACGGTATTTTAACAATATTTTAAGGAAAACCTCAAAGGGGAAATATATTACTCGAAAGACAAAAGATGCTAAATAATGCAGATGTATGGTGAAATGTGTTAATCACCATCATCATATGCAGGAAAGAACAGAACAAATATCTAGCACCATAAAATATTTCACCACAAACTCAAATGACAGGCTTCTCTCCTATTTGACTTCTCAATTGAACATAAAATAGAATATAAATAAAACAATATAAATAACAAACATAAAACTTTTTTAATGTTTTCTTCACCGGTGCAGTGGATTTAAGTAAAGAGATGGTGCTGGAAATAGCTTTGCATAGTAGTAGCATTAGCCGTTGTGTACGGCATTATTTTCCTACAATGCTTACAGATGGTTCGTGTTTTGTCTGTCACCCTTTCGCCGTTTATATTTTCCGCCGGGTACCCAAAATGCTGCCACACAAAAGGTTTAAAAGTGTCTGGGGCATCTACTATGGTAATTTCGTCAGACGCCGACATGCTTACAGCAGCTGATTTACAGCGCCTTCGCGAGACCGCTTTTCACTCCGATGAGAAATCTCGTCATGTTGTAATATTGCGAGATCTCGTTGCACCCCTACTGTTTAGTGCTATCTCTCTGTTTAGTGCTATCTCTCTGTTTAGTGCTGCTGTTCTGCTGGGAGATGCCTCGTTTTGGAGATATCACCTGTAGAAATGTTGGGCTCCTCTCGAATATAATGGGAGTGAATGGCATTCTTTATGTGGTGATTAAAGCGCCAAAAAATACATTAGAAAAATTCTCCACTGTCTCTTACCAGAAATCATGAACCGGTTATACAAGATAATCCACAGACTTTGTAGTGAGCAGTTCAATGTTGGAACTATTTTCTTCTACCGAACTACCCACATTAATCATATCACTGTGCAGAAGATATTGCCAGGGTGCTCGTATGTTCTCATTCTTTGGGGTTGGGGGGCCGGCTTGCACAGTGGGCGCAGGTGCTCCCAATGCACGTCTGTCAGACCTGTACTGGGTCCCTCCCCAGACCTGTCAAGGTGTCGGGTTTCCTCGCAGCCGTGAAGCCTTTCTCATAGAATCTGCTGTTTTCAGTCATGTTATAAAGACGTGTTGGGTCAGATTAACCCATTTCCACATCGTGAGGCTGCTTAAATCACCAAAGGTAAAATCATCCGACTTTCACTGCTGACAGTGGGTGCGGTGATGCTCGTTAGCTGGAAGGATCTCTCGCCATCCGCGGCAGATGTGAGCCTGATCAGGGGCCACGCTCTTCTCAGTCTTCTTCCATCCAGCCATTATTCAAGCAGAATCGCAGTGATTGTATTGACGTGAGAGAGTGATTACCAGTGATTAACAAAATGGACAGGATCTTGCTCAAAGGTACAACAGCAGGACTCAGGCTGGCTCCGTTTTGGCCCTTGCGTGTTTCTCTAAGCACTGTGCTGGTGGTGAGCCCCTGCCTGAGCACAGCGTTCTACTTCGACAGAGTTTCCCAAGCCTCAGCTGGGTGAGCCAAGCAACCTGCAGGCCCTGAAGATGCAGGGGGCTCAGGAGAGCCCGCTGGCGGTGCAGCAGACACTGGAGCAGCTGCTGAAGCGGGACTTCGTGACGGTGGAGCTCATTCCTGAGAAGAAGGGTCTCTTCCTGAAGCACGTGGAGTACCAGACGACCAGCGAGGTGAGATGACCACTAAGCTAAGCTACGCTAATTAGGGAATCAAATAGAGCTGTGGTTGAGTGCTTAGGTGAGAGCCAAGCCCAACCCTGGACAGAACACTACAGACAGTATATTTTAATTAGTGTCATAGTGGCACCATAGGTGGAATTTGATGTTTACACGGGGGGGAAACTTGCTTAGCCCATATGCTAATTGGATGCACACATGACCTGTTAGTTTGTCTACAATAAACCGCCTATGCAAAGGTGCAAAGTGCCGCCATAGAATACAGCTATAACCTCACAACACCACTGATTTACTGAGCCTTAATGGAAACAACCATGTTGAAACAACTAACGAAAACAACTGCTGAATCCGTGAATAGTACCTACTGTTAACAGAATAATGACAGAATACCGAATAGCAGTGATTGTGCTAATCTTTCCTAACTATAACACATTAAATTACATAGAAAACTGGGTCACCTGTATTAAATAAGTATGATGATTTATGGATGGACTGTTGGCCAGAGAGTGCTACGTCACTTCTGGAGTGAGATATCTGGCCGTGGAATACTGTTACTAATGAAAAAGGCGTCGTCTTCTTCACGTGACCCATGGAGCGCACTTCGAAACTTTTCATGAAGTGGCGTGACCACTTTGCATGACAGCCTAACTTCCTGCTTGCTTCTGACGGGGGGTTTGGCAGAATGCATGTAAAACATATTCTTAAAACATATATTTGCCTGTCGTTGATTTGGGTGATTCCCGTAGCAGCCCTTTATCTCTATGAAGCAACGTTTTACATTGGCTTTGTCCAGGCAGGCATTCCCTCCCCGGCCCCTAGGTCATGTGGTACTCTGTTTGTACCCTTACAGAGATTCAAGATGTCGGTCTATCGCCGATACAGCGATTTTGACGTTTTTCATGAGCTCCTGCTCCAGAGGTTTGCCTACAGAATGGTGCCGGCCCTCCCCCCCAAACGGATGCTGAAGGGAGGTATGAGGGGGCTTATTTTGGGTGGAGGATTGAACAGTAGCACTGTAAAGATGGTGGATGCTAGGTGTATGTTGACAGTTGGGTTTCCCCCTTTGCTGTGGGTACCGCCGAAGGGAATTCCCTCTCAGCCATCGCATCGTCTCCTTCAGCAGATATTCACAGTCAGATGTTGGCCCAACTGTTTTGGGCAGTCACACGTCACTGGAAGCACTTCCTTTTTTTTTAACCCCGCCCTCTTGCCATTTCTTGATGCCCCCCCCCCCAGTCCTGACGTCAACATCAGAACGGGATTTCATTGAGGGCCGGAGACGGGCCCTGGGGCGCTTCATCAACCTGGTGGCCCGACACCCCCTGTTTTCTGAAGATGAGCTGTTGAAAACCTTCCTGACCTTCAGTGGCTCGGTATGTGACGGGGGAGAATGGGGCAGGTCAGGTCATGTGATTGGTGGTGGACATTCCAGCCAGTCAGAATGCAGTCATTTGTACTGTTTAGACTTTCTATTCCAAAATGCCTGCAGTAATTACAGTTTACACATGGCCAAGGTGATATATTTTGCTTATGTAAGAAAACAAAAAGCTCTAGATTTAATCAGATTTATCTTTCCCTTTCCCCATTAACTGTATGTGAGTTACTGTATTAGTCACATGGATTCTTTGCACGGAAGAATGTAGTTGCTTACCAGATGTTATAATGCATAATTGATTATCGTTTGAGATGTTCTGTTGTCCCAGTAGCCTTGTTTCAGTTTATTTTGTTTTGGGACTCAGCCTACATTCTGTAGTACTGGATATGTAATTCTTATAAATCTAGATTGAACTGCCTAACTAATTATGCTGTAATTTTACATTTAACATGTATTGACTATCTAGATTGAGTTGTGCACGTGGTCTGTGAAAGCCCCTTGTAGGCCAGGAGGGGCTGGTGGAGGGATGGTGACAGTGAATGGGAGGTAGAAGCTGAATGTTGTGTTGCCCAGTTGCTTTAGTGGGAGGAGGGGGCAGTATAACAGGAATGGATTATGCCCACCCTAGCTGCACTAACTTCCAGCTGGCTCTTTGGCCTCTG
Source organism: Mormyrops boulengeri (assembly GCA_026781065.1). Lineage (NCBI taxonomy): Eukaryota > Metazoa > Chordata > Actinopteri > Osteoglossiformes > Mormyridae > Mormyrops > Mormyrops boulengeri. The sequence goes on along the minus strand of JAODLD010000086.1, from coordinate 1,698,972 downwards.
AAGGTCCAGGAAATACATTTAAGGTTGACGTTGCCCGTCCTCTGATGGTCGTGCAGTTGCACTTTTGTTTGTGAGCCATAAGCCGCTCTCTTTCTTTGTTGTGTGTTACACAGTGGCTCGTCTTCCCCGCATACACATAATGGAAGTGTTCCAGAATACTGGGTGTGTCCCAGAATGAATGACTGGGATTATGGGAAAATGAGTGAGCAGCAACTTGACTTGTCAAAGCTTAAAATATGTCTGTTTGTCCTTATTCAGGACGTGCAGAACAAACTGCGAGAGATCTTCCGGAGAACCGGAGATGAGTTTATGACCTGCAGCACTGCCACACAGGCCAAGGTCGGTCACCGGAAGTCTGTCCCTTATTTTGCTGCATAAAGAGATGCTGGTGATCAGGCCTGGAGAAGCTAACACCAAGTTCCATTTTCTGGGCTAAAGGAGCACCTGCCTGTGGACATCCAGGCCCAATTTGCAGCCAGCAAGGAGCTGATCAGAAACATCTCCAACAGCTTCCACAAGATCCGGGACAAGGCGGAGAAGATGGCTGAACGCTCCAGGGAGAATGCGGTGGATCTGCTGGCTTTCGGCAGGGAGCTCAGGTGCGGTGCGCCACCTAGCTGTAGTGTTTCAGTAAAGCGTCTTGACCTTACTGCTGCCGTTTTTGATCACGAGTTCCTCCCTGTCTGTAAAATAGCCACGTGGGCCCAGTTGTCAAGAAACACTCACGCATACCTGTACATATACACCCAGGGTTGTAATTGTCTTCATTGTATCTCCATTCATTTCTATGGGGAGAACTCCAGTCCCAACATGACGACCTTTACCCCTACCCAGCCCTAACCGTAACCATAAGTAACCAAATAAAATATGAGACTTTTAGCATTTATAGTTTTTTGATTGCATTCACAGATCTTTGTGGGGACCTGAAAAATGGTCCCCACTATGTCAAGTTTTTATCACATTTCGGGGGACATTTGGTATGAACCTAATATAATATAAACCTAATCCACACACACAAACGCACACATTTGTATTCATATCTTTGTGGGGACTCTATGGGAAAAATACAAATACCAACAATGACAACCATAACCCCTTACCCAGACCTAACTTTAACTTCTGGCATTTTTAGTTTTTAGTTATTTTGTTTTAGAGATTTTTATAAAAGTGGTCCCCACAATGTCAAAATAGCAGTTTTTTATTGTAATACTGTACATACATGACCCACGCACACACCTGACAGATGGATATAAACATTAGGCACATGCAGCATACAGAAGCTGTGGACACAGTTTATTTTCAGTTTTCTTTGTGTGGCTTGAAATGTGGCACGTTAAAGGGAGCTGGCTGTTGTTCCGACGCAGCGCAATGGGCTCGGATACATCAGCCCTCCCCGCCCTGGCCTCTCCCAGCTCCACCTGGGTCCCCCTCCGGCAGTCCCTGAAGGTCCTGTCTGTGGAGTTTGCCTTATTGTCAGACAAAGCGGCCCAGCAGGTAAGAACACATGCCAACACCCGCGATTCTGGATAATCTGCCTGCTTACCAACATATTCCTGTTTTTTTTTATATATATATTTTTGAAGGGAAGAAGAGAAGAGGACGATGTTGTGGAAAAGCTTAATCTTTTCTTGGACTTGTTGCAGTCATACAAAGTGAGTAGCTATTGTTTGGAGGGGGGAGTACACCTTCTGACATTACATATACTGCCAGGAATAATACAAAAAAAGCAGAAGCCATGAGCAGGGCTGCCTGGAAGGAATTCTGCTGAGCAAGAATAAATGAGGGATGTGTAGGAAAGTAGTGGAGCAGTGTGTCCTTCTGTGTGCCTACAGAGACTCAATAACAGGAAACTGGCTGAGAGTCTGCTGAAGGCTGGCCAGGCATGTGCCTGAAGGTCCTGTGAAACAGGAAAGAGAGGGCAATGAGATTGAGGAACACAGGAGTAGCACAGAATGTAAATACAGGTAGCTGTTGCTGCTGCCTTGGAAAGGGTGCAACGTAGGGCTACGAGAATGATTCCTGGTCTTAGAGGAATGTCGTATGAGGAGAGGT
>JAODLD010000086.1:1650539-1680962 GCA_026781065.1 Mormyrops boulengeri | reverse complement strand
CCCCCCCCCCCCCCCCCCCCCCCCCCCCCCCCCCCCCCCCCCCCCCCCCCCCCCCCCCCCCCCCCCCCCGCCACAGAGCCTGTCCGCTCACTGCCCATTTAGGCTGGAGACCGAGGCATGCGGAGCACAATGCCCATGATTCAGTGCTGATCTCCAGGCAGACAGTGAGGGACACGCAGTCACTTTGAGCCCTTCTCATTGGCTGCCCGGGGCGCTGGTCCGCCTCCTAACGTACAGCTGAATGTACGAGTGCTATTTCTATTTTTAATGCCAGACCGCTGAACCATGGCAACGTGGTCCAGTAACCGGAGCCGGGTGAATGGGGATGCGTCCACTTCAGGGTATGGATTGTTCCATGAGGATCTCAAGCCATCCTAAAAAAATTGCATTCTTTCCTTTACTGAGCAATGCAGAGCGGAGTTTAACTCTTCGGGGGAGCTAAAGGTCTGGGGACTGAAAGCTCTTATGGTGTCCCAAGTGCATGGGTGACTGAAGCTTTTAGACAGCAGAAGACATCTTGGTCTGGTGCTTACACTGGTTCTGCGGGCATGTGGCTCAGGAAGGTAAGCCTCTGCGCCTGTGATCAGAAGGTTGCTAGGTCAAAGCCTGACCTCAGTAGAATAGTCTCATCTCAGTTCGGTCCTTGAACAAGGTCCTGAAACCCCTCCCCCAAAAAAAAGATCTAGGGTGCCAGATAAATAGCCTGACAGTGCAGTTTCACTCTTAACTGTCTGTGTGTGGGGGGGGGGTTGCATAGATCACATTTGAGGACCAAATTGTCCCCAAAGTGTAGTAAAACCTGAAATTTCCCTACTTTTAGGGACATCTTTTGTATAACCTCAGTTTTATAAAAAACTGTGAATGCAATCAAAAAAGTAAAAATGCCAAAAGTCATGATTGGGATTAGGGTTTTTCCCATAGTAATGAATGGACGGTCACCATTTAGATAGATACACCAACGTGTGTGTGTGTTTCTCACCTGTGTGTGTTTCTCAAAGAAAGGAAAAATGGAATGTGTGAAAAGTAGCATTCCAATGTACTAGTGTGACTAAAAAATCATTTAATTTACACACCCAAAGTTCATTAAAGGCTTTGGAAGGCAGTCCTTTTTCAGACAGGCAGATTGGAAGTTATATCGCTAGGATCTCAGGGCACCTCGACATGTGTCCAGAAGGTTACAGGGTCATAGCCTGAAGCCCTGACCCTAACCTTGCTCAAGAGGTTCATATTTCTGCTAAGTAACCAAAAAACAAGAACAACCAGAAGCACATGAGGTCGCTATTAAAATGCACATAGGACACCTGTTTGCAAACCGTTACGTGGGGCGGGCAGTTACTCACAAATCTGAAGTATTTCCTAAACACCATTTTACAGAAACAGGTATTTTCGTCATGAAAAAAACGCATTCCGACATGCATCCCTGTAGGCCAAGTCGTGCTTCATAGCGTGGGAAAACACTGCGCACTTTGCAAGACAAGGAGCATCTTGGCATAAAGTACCGAAGTCTTCACATCCCTTAAAAACAATTGAAATCATCACGTGCCTCCGTCGACCAGCCCGGATTGAGTTCACATTAACCCAACGCAGCTTGTCAGAAGGCAAACCGCAACTATCCAAAAGCAATCCCTCCCCAAGCAGAAAACCAAGCTTGGCCACATGTACCAAACTGGTGAAGGCCGAGGGGGAGTACCAGTGCGGGATATGTCAAATTCATATTTTTTAAAGATAGTGCCTTTCCTCCCGACTGGCATTTTCAAATATCATAGGAACCATTTCCTGCGACAAGACACAGTATTTATCCTGAAGGATTAATTTTTTTCCCAGAATCCTTACAGCTGCGTCAATTTCCAATAACCAAAATGTTATTATTCCAGTGGAAAGCAGAACAGAAACATTCCTTTGGGGGGTTTTATCTTCTTTCACTGCCATTTTTCCCCAAATCTCCACCGCAACAATTTCATACGTGGCTTGTATTAATTAAGGTACTTTCAGAGCTCCCACTGGGAGAGAATGGGTTAATTGCAATTGACGCTAAGGATGCATCACTTGGTAGGGCGGACTTCACAAAAAACATCTGGATTAAACGCTTGAGAGAATCCCGCTTTGGTATAAATGGTCATCGTGCATTTCTAGTCGTCTGCAATCTAGTAGTCCTCCAGTAACGCGGAATTGGCGTATCGGACGGTGCACGGCGCGCGTTCCCGGTACCAGGGTTGCGCAAACCGGTTCACATTCCACATAAACCCCTAATTTGACTGGTCATTTTTATCACACGCGTTCATTTCCCACATCCGTCATTCGCACCGCAGCGATTTCATTAAATGCTGTGATATTAATCGGGAACGGCGTGAGATGCGGCACTGCAGAGAGGGATTCAACGCCGAAGACGGGGCGTGATCATCAATTCCGGTCAGGTACAGAAGTCGCCCCGCACCTGCAGCGTTTGCCCACATTAATAAACAGGGACGGTACCGGTGAAGACGCCGGTGCAACCTCTTCCCAGCCGTGCAGCGCACACGCCCCTCTGCCTGCAACACTCGCTTACAGATGCCGTAAAGAAACTATTTTAAGGTGCAATTTCTCATCTGTAACACCTCCTTTTGCCCTTTCCGGTACGAAATAGGGCTGGATGTGGGTTCTGTCACGGGCATTTAGAGTCAACCGGAATATATCGGGAATACGATAATGATATACGGCGACGAAATCAGGCGCGCACCTCATTGCATTTTCGTGTCCCAGGCTCGCCCCAACGCCTCCCCGAAGGACTGAACCCAAAACTATGGCACATGAAGCAGTTCTTTTTCATTTCTGAACTGGACGCAAGGAGCGTACGGACACACCGTCCGGGCCGGGTACTTACGCACAGCTTCCAGCTTGGGATCCAGTCCGTTGGCGATCTGCTGAATTCTCCCTATTTTGCTTTGCAGAACCCAGACCCGTTGGTTCGTAGATAGGATCTCGGTTTCCAGCTCCTGGAATAAGGAGCAGGCATGCTTGGCCAGGTCGGAGAGCTGCCTCAGGGTCCGGGAAAGAGCCACATTGTTGATTGAGCAAAGATCCTCAAAAAGCAAGCCCTCGTCGTTGGGAATCGCATGCCTGCACAGCAACTGGGGCTCCACGATCCGTTTGGCGAATGGCATTTTGCACGGGAAAGCAAAATCCCCCTCAGAATAAATCAAATCCAAGTAAAGCAGACGCGTTTGAGGCTCCAGTCCCAGTTAATCCCAAAATCCCGAATTCGTGTTTCGTTCCTCCATGTTTTTACTCTCCTGTGGTAAAGATCGCGCGTTCAGGGAGTAAGGCAGCCTGCCTTCAGACTGGGATCTCCGCTGCTCTTCTGCTCATCAGCTGCCTTGCCATGCATTTTCCCCAGCGCTGTAAAGTAGAGGTGGATTTTAAAAAGAGGCGACCACGCGAAAACCCGGAGTGGCGCCTTTTCCGGATCGGGAATCGGCTTCATTCATTCAACAGGCCGCCTGGAGTCAGTAAAGCTTGATATTATTGTGGTACAGACGATGAATTGTAGCGCACGACAAATAGCGTCCCCCGATAAACAGGAACTGAACACGCCTTTATGCTTTTCTTACGTATTTATTAATGTTGCATAGAGCAGAAGTAAATGCCAACTAGCCAAGAAAAGGTTTATGCTATAAACATTTTAACAAATTTCATCCATCAAGATTTTCACCATATTTTACACCCTCCTGCAAGAAATCCACAGTAATACTAACTGTTTGTTCGGAAGAAGGTTCGGTATACCACTGTCACTTGAAAAAAGTTTTTTAGATAGATAGACATTAATATAAAACTCATGTGTTTTGGGGATGGAGATTAAATATTAAAGTTGTGTGTAGACTGCTTGTCTATCATCCACTACCTAAAATTAAAAATTAACATTAAAATATATGTAGAAATACACATGGCAATAGCATGAATTGGCTGTTTAAAATACATTTGTGATTTAAAATCCTCACCCAAGCCACTACCTCCTGCTGTAAGACGGACAGACAGACAGTCAGACAGACAGATAGACACACACACACCCAGACCAGGGTGTGACACCTGCCCACCCTCAGTATTTCTGTAGCAATCCACCACATGACCTGGCTTTCGCCTAAGGAGCAGAGACCCACCTGCCGGTCCGGGGTCCGTTTGCAATCGCTGAATGAGCACTCTGCTAAACCCTCAATCTGGGGGAATGGGGCTTGGCGGGGGGGGGGGGGTCTAAGCCCTCCCTGAGCAGTTGGTAATGCAGAGCCAGCAGAACCACGCCCTGGAACGGCAGAGAGCGGAAAGATGGGGTCTAACCTGTCAGCAAGAGGCCTGCAGAGATTAGTGCCGACTGCAGCCGGTCGATGCGCTGTGAGCATTTGGTGATGGGTGACTTCACTCTCTCACTGAACTCCAGTCAGGGTGAAATTCATTTACCAGCACTAGCATATAAGGATTTAATTAAAAAATGTTAAACCAATACAGTTTTTTAAATGTGGGTACTGGAGTAGAGAACCCTTGAGCCTTTTAAAATGAATTGTATGTCTGGGAGATAATATTCACAATCTGGATTTCATAAAAGATCAGGTTGGGCCCTCTGGTGACACAAATGGACAACAAAACTCTTATTTAAAACTCCCTCTTAGTGTAATTTGCATTATTTTTATATCAATCTGGTTTTCTGTGGTTTCAGAATGTGTACAGGAATATGCCAATAAATCAATTAATATTAGATTAATTAAACGATATGTGCTTTTTGTTAAGCTGTACAAAAGTTCCAATAAGAGACTGTAATCAGGCTGAGGGGTAGATCAGCAATTTAGAGACATGTCCTGTTGAAAGCTTGCCTTTAGTGTCTCGGAGGAGATGAAGGGATTTAACCAGAAACAGTGAGAATGTTCCGAACCGTCTGGGCTTCATTGAAGTGGCCAAATGACAGAGGAAACCAGTATTCCTGGAAATACACCCGTTAACACCTGCCGTTTGCACAGAGGAAACTTCCGGTCTGCCAAGAACAGTCATTGATATTAAAGGTGCCTCACGATGAAATTCCGCCAAAAGTTTCTTTATTTTGCATGCAACCTAACGTGATTTTTTTTTATATGAAGAAAATACGCAGGCTTACACAAAACCCAAATACAGTGTATTTATATTTGGTATGACACGCGTATGCATCAATAGATATTTTTAATATATCGTAGGCTAACTTTCCGATTGAAATTGCAGGTTTTGTGGTACCCTCTAGTGGCGACACAGCAAACTTCAGTCGACATTTTCTTGGAGTTGAACGGCCTACGAACGGCACACATGCAGAACCACGGTTCACCGTGGGAACACAGTGATAATAAAGGCCTGGTGATGAGACTCTACCAATAAATCAATGCGTGTAACTGTAGCTGTGACGGCAAAGAAAAGGACTTCGGCTGCTCTGGATAACCCAGGCCACACGGCACTGAGGAATATTTATAGTTTGACACATGCAGCTGAAGTCTGCTGCTTTGTGTGTGTGTATCCTTGCCTTGGGTGTGGACACTGGGTGACTGTGACCCAGACGGCGGGAGAGACGCTGTGTCCTGGCTACGGAAGGGAACGGAGCGGGACCCAGAGCTGTGAAAGGCCAGCATCAGCGAGCCGTGACAGAAAGATCGGACCTGCTGTTTAGGTACGGTTCATAATTTACATATTTCAATGATCACTAATCTTGTGTCAAACCATATTTCTTTACTGTAGCCCTCATTTAATAATGCACCTGTGTTTGAAGCCTTACCTGTCAAATGCATAGTGATGCTCAGGGTTTGAGCTTTAACAGTCCCCAGTACCCACCCCAATCTGTCAACCTTGGCTTCCTGTAGCTGAACTATATAAAAAAAATCCCTGCAGTTTAATCCGACTCCGCTGTACGCCTAGCTGACGAAGGAGAGACACCTTTCCAAATCTGTGGATAATTGCCCTTCCAAAATATCACACGGCAAAATCTTTCGGGCACCGCGGTCGTTGAGTGACAGGGTCAGGCGGAAGGTGTCAGAATTCATGGCCACGCCAGCCCAAACACCTGTGGAGCCCCCCCCCCCAGCACAGCAGCAGAGAAAGGGTACATTAAATAAATTGCATGCTATCCGGAAGGACAGATCAATCAACGTGCAAAGTGGTTCCTATAGTAACAGAACATTTTTCACTGTCTACAGCACGTTCCCATCAGAGTGAGTATGAAAACATGGAGAACATGGTGTTCTGGATGATGGCGCCATGTACCAAAGCTGATGATGCTTTTCCAGGGTGAAATGAACCGGGCCACACCCAGGCGCCCCCCCTGCCTCCAGTGGAAGGTGCTTCTTGAATTTCTTTGAGAGTCAGACTCTGTCTTTGATTTCAGCGTCAGTCAGGAACCGTTACTGAGCGATGGGGCGGCGACGGACAACTGATCCTTTTTTCAGCTGGTACAGTAAGAGTGTCCCTCATGTCAGACATCGATGCCATCCCTAAGAATATTCCTATATTACCCAGAGGTCAAAAAGGCGTGTGGCAGTTGGTGCGAGAAGAGGGGAGAGACCAAGACAATCTGGGCGCTTTCCTGAAAGTGAGTGTGGTGGGTGGAAACTTAAGGGTTGGGGCAGGGCCTCAGTGGCGTGGGCGGAGCTTTCATGAAGGCTGGGTTGTGTCCGAGTGTGGACGCAGGCACGGTCGGTGCATCCTTTCAGTTTCAGCTGTGGGTTTCGCACCAAAATACTGCCACCAGTCCCATGGGCTCGTGGCTTCTTAGTACGGCCCGTACAATAACCGTGGGACCCCACAATAGAGCAGGATGCCATTTTCAGGGAATGCTTAACACCCCCCCCAATACCTGGTTTCAAGTTTTTGGGTCTCCGGGGAACAGCAGGGATCCCTAGGAGAGTCTGTGGCCCCATATCTCTGTCTCCTCAAAAGATCCTCTGAACTCAGAGTCTGTTGTGACAGAGAGAGATGCTTCTTTCATCAAAGATGTCTTGAAACTTCAAAGAGATGAGCGTCTCACACAGAGGCTGAACTCTGGCTGAACCCTGTGTTTAGCTGGCGAAGAAAAATAAACATCCAGACATTGACTGAAAAGTGTGTGTATATACCATGCTTCGGGACACCCCCCCCCCCAGGAGTGTATACATGGGCACGGATGAGACCGGGACACCTTTTCAGTAGCACTCTACTAGCACTGAGCTTCTTGTGGTCCGATGACTACCATCTGCTGTGAGAAAGCCAGCTCTCAAATCACCATTTATTGGCGTCATGAGCAAATTTTAGAGGTCCTAATTACCATGAATGGAACTGCCTTCCTCTCCAGTACAGTGCCAGGTGGCTGCTTCTTAGCACTCTAAACAAATATGCTAACGTCAATATTATTCAGTCATTTCATTTATTCGTTTGTGTTTGTTTATTTGTTTATCCTTTTTGTGAATCAAACCAGTGTATTGGAAGACAGATTCAATAGGAAGTGTGCTTGCGTGAGGATGGATGGATGGATGGATGGATGGATGGATGGATGGATGGATGTGTTATGTGATTGGGTGTGCAGGGGGCAGGAATGACAGAAACCCACCATATCATATCTGAAGTCACAGAAGCAGAGGGTGAGGTAGCAAAGGAGCAGGCAAAGGTTGAACAGTGAACCAGCGATTCTGGATCCACATTCCAGTCTGAACAAGAGCTGTACTGAGCAACTGCTACTGAAAAGACAGTTTGCAACACTCAAGCCGAAGCCGAACCTTCATCGGAAAATAAAACAGGCAACACTGCTTCTTACACTAGGGCAGGAGCTTACACCGTGCCTGTAAAGCTATAGGGCGGGATATCTCCCGATGCCGGCCGCGTCTTGGGCCTGTGCATTACAGCATACCAAGGGGCGTAAATAAACACTGACTGACAGTACTCCATGCTGTTACATTTTTATTTATCACCTGTTGATGGGTCATCAGGCTTCTGTTTTTGCCTGGAGTCTGCACATAATTCAATTTTGACACCCTGTCTACAGATAAAATTTAGCCTGGGGGTCAGGGGTGGTGCTCAGGTAAGCGATGGCAGTCTCCGACAAGCACACCTCCCTGCTCCATTTAGTAGAGGACTTCCTGGTAATTATCTGGCTGAGGGTGAACCTGCTTCATGTATTCCAGCTAACTTTGTAGCGACATCTGGGGGGGGGCACCAGTGACAGTGTTAGTGATACAATAGCGTCTGCGTGACGGCGTCATCACGGCTGTCAAGGCAGCGGAGCCACAGCTGGGGGAGGGGAGCACCTTTTCAAAGGAAGTGACATGTGAAAGGTGAGACAACAACCGAGTAGCGGAACAGCCAATCAACTGTGAGCAAGGCTTCAAAATGGCTCTCGGCATAACAATATCTAATATCACTATACAAATATTTATCTTCAACTCGGCTCACGTCATCTCCTGTGGGATCCTGGGAACCGACTTGCTCGGACCGTCTGTGGTGCCTTTAAAAATTTGACCCCTACTGATCCAGGAAAAAGTCCAGCAAAGGAGGGCTGGTAATTTGTGGCTCATCTTAAAGTAGATAGATCACACATGAGGGCACAGAGGTTGTGAGGTTATGTTCCAGTAAGAGGGACTGTTGGGGGAGACTTAAGCAACAGGAACTCAACCTTAAGAGGTCCAGTAAAATATCGTTATGATTAAGGGAGAAAAATCGATTTTGGTGAAGAAAAGAGCAATTAAAATTGAACATTAGGTCCAAATGTTTCCAGTAATTTCATCTTTATTGTTAAATTTCCCAGAATGCATTTCAGCATATAGATCAGTGTGCTTTTCTGTTGGTAGCTGTTTAAATTAAGCCACTCGCATACATTAACACCTTCTGTTCGTACATATGCACATGTCAGACTGAAGCCGGCTCTCTCAGCACCAGCACATTTGCATAGAGATTTAGATACAGCAATAATCGTACTTCTACTTGATTTTTTTTTTAAACCATTTTCATCGTGCTATCTTTCTAAAACATACTTTATTTTCTGTTGGTCATTTAAAGGATTGTCCTTTACAATTCATAGGTTTATAAAACTTTTTAAACTTATAAGTTTCTTCCTGATCATTTTGTTGCAGTTTAGTGGGTGTTGGTGATGTTTCAGGAGTCTGACATGACAGTAACTGTATTGGTATGGTTTGGCATAAATTCGATCAGATCACGTGAAAAATGTTCACTTTCAGCAGTTCATATATCACTAGCTAATCCGGATAAGCACCCATGTAATGCAGTTGTGCTTCACACGCAGGAGGATGTTTTGCTAAATTAATCTGACAGTGGTAGCACTAAACCCATACTGTTAAACGTGAAAACCCCCATCACTGCTAGGAGATGCACACAATCGCCTTTGTCCTTTCAGTTTAAACTTTATGCATCAACATTTGGCTTGAAACATGCTAGGTAACGTATTTAAGAATAACAGGAAAAAGCATTCACCGCATCGCCTGCAGTGGAGCTTGAAACTGGAAATGCTCTCAGCTCCATCAAGATGCAGAAACCGTTACTGAGAACACAGACAAGACTCTGCTTGCACACGTGGGACGGGAGAGCAGTTCTGATGCACTGAACACCACAGACGCAGTGCGGAGATCAACAGATGACGGGGTGGGGGGCAGGGGGTTATAAACCTCTCTGTTGCTGGTTTTCCTCTCTTGGCACGGATAAGGGCTGCAGTCCCGTCAGAGCAGGACGAGTTGGGTACAGACCCCAGACCACAGCGCGGACAGCAGCAGCTCTGAACTCAAACAGAATGTGCTTCTCCACCATTATCTGTTGTGCTCTTGGACTCCTGGTTGACACGTTTAGCCCTAAAATGGTCCGATTTCTTGAAAAATCCAGAAAAGAGAAAGTCCAGAAATTTGAGGCTCAGTGCCACCACTAGAAGTGACTGCAGCAAAAAAACAAAACTACTAAATTCAAACATCTTGAGCCTTGTGGGTCTGCTGCATCTCAAGTGACTGGTTTTTATCTCAGCTGTCCATGTTCTTATTGCCGTTTAGGGCAGGACATCACAGGATGTCAGTCCATCACCTCCTTCTGCAGCACTTGTATCTGCCCTCCCCGCATAAGCTGTGGCAGTTTTACGGTCCTGCCTTCCACCACACGTTTAGCAGAACGTTACCCCTGGCTTGACATTTCAAAAATCCAGAATTAAATGACACATATTTAACATTTACAATCCCCAAGTTCTTCATGAAAAATGTTACAGTTGGGTTTGTGCTACAAATCAACACCTTTCTTTGGAGTCCAAGTTAAGAACAAACTTATCTATTCACCTTTTTAATTCTTTTTAAGTTCTGGGGGGAGTGCAATTAAATCTTAGGATACAACACCTACATTTATCTTACTGGTGCACAAAATTGGACCTGAGTCATCGAAATGACTCTGCACCCATTCACAAGCCGGCACAAGGAGTCTCCAAAACAAGGAGAAATACATCTTTTAAATGATTTGAAGTTAAAAAAAGCAGGGTTGGAATTAAAAGAATACGAGAAATTATATATAAAACCTTAATGCAACCACAGCTTGACCTGTAGGGCTCACAGATACGGAAATGCTGCTACGGATGGGGATCGGAATCCTGTCTTCGCAGCTTCTTCTGCAGACTACAGTGTATTTGACCATTGCCCTTTGAAGCCTGCTGGGCTGGTTCTCAGCGTCAGGGCTTTGATGCCTCCTGGTTCACGGGGGCCTTATTACAAACGTGTCAACGTGTCGGCACATACACCACAAACTGGCACTGAGAGTGCAGAACGGGCCAGGTGGACACCAGATGCCCCAGGTGAGACCCACAGCCCTGAGCAGGCAAACTCCCAGAGGAGAAGTCTGTCCTCATCTCTGTCTGATCCTTGAGGTTGGTCACATGGCTGCAGGACGCAGGATGTCCAGCTGGTTCTCCAAGTGGATCCTCTCTTGATGGACTGCCTGGGAGAGGAGGAAAAAATCACCGGCGTTACAGCAGGAGGAACTCCCCGTCTTCCTGCTCAACAGAGATGGAAAGCTCAGCTGAGTACTCCGTGACTGTGACTCTTTATACTCAACTGGTTGGTTGAAACAAAACCTTGGTCCAGATTTGTACTTTCTGGACCTGAACTTTCCACCTCTGCTGCTCAGATCTCTGGCCGTGCGACCTCAGAGACACTAGCCTGCCCCTCCTTAAATCTTGTTCCCCATCTCCTTGCTCTCATTGTGCTTGAGAGGGAAAGTCAAAGCATCCCTCCCCCATACCTTTCCTTCAATAGCTGCTCAGGGAAATGACTTAGGTGCAGACAAATGTCGGTGCAGCCTGCCAGGGCTCAGAGAAAACAAGTGCAGGGTGACCTTTAACCCCCAACCCCCTGAGATGAGGAGCTCCCCCCCACTTGGGAGGAAGAACCTGTCTGAAAATTACCAGTCTTATTTTAAACTCTCTGGCTCGTGGACCACGCAGGACACCCACAAAGGATCTACATCTCACAGCTGTGCATTTTGTGAACGCTATACAAATGTGAATTCGTGATGTTGTCACCCTAACCATCTCAGAGTATCCCAGAGCATGGAATTCTGGGTAATAATTCGGCAAGGTTGAAGGTCACTTCTCTCAGCCCTCCAAGATGTGTCCACCCTGGGTGGGATCGTAGTGACTGTGTCTCTAATTCTGAGGTGAAGGATTGGAATGCCATCATTGCTGGGTAATTTGAAATGGGTTTCCCTCCTGATCCGGGATGACACGGGATTGGTTCTCCTCATGTGGGAGAAGCCTGAGGAGACTCGCTTTAAAGCACAACTGCTGCTGGGGGCTCTGCCTCTGTTCCGGGCCTCTGGGTCATGTTCAGTGGATGAACATGGAACGCAGGCGAAGGGGGATCCTTTTTCCGTCGCCTTGCTGCTGTTTTGGTGAAGAGGGTAGCACGTCACGTACAGGAATGACATGAGCAGCTACGGAGAGCCGGCAGGAACGCTGACGCTGCATGGTGCGCAGGGGAAAGCCCGTCCACCTTGTAGACTGCTCAGCCAAAGTCCTAACGCTCATCAGGAGTGGGGGAACCTGAAGTCTGACCAAGGTTAAGACCCGAAACTTTCTCAAGGTGTAAAGAGTGCAGAATCCCAGTGGGCAAGGCAGCCCTGACCTTCAGCTGCTGTTGGAGCTCGCTGTTGAGTCTCATGAGGACGGCGTTGGTCTCCTTGTTCTTGCGGATGGCCAGCTGGATGTCCTTCTTCTGCCCCGAGGACAGCCTATACACACATCGGGACAGTTAGCCGAACCCACGTCTGGGCCGTCCTCAGATTAAGTGCAGCATCTGGATTTCATTGTAACAAGCTTCTGAAAGCTCGTACATTTCTTCAGGAATGTACCTCAGGAATAGATATAGTATTTGAATGATTTATAAATGAATATTCAGTATCGTATTAAAGCATTACTTTTGGGGAGGTCTGTTCCCGCCGAGGGGGTGTGTGGGCGAGCCGAAGGTCTGTGCTGGGTCCCGGACCTGGCTCTCAGGGTGGTACTTCCTGCGCAGTGGTTTCTGGGGGGGCTGGACCAGGCCCACTTCCTGTGACACAGATTGAGGAGCCAGGGTTAGGAGATGGCAAGGCGGCCGGGATTGAGGACCAGATTCCCAGAGCATTCCGCCAAAACGGAGGCAGTAAAACAATAAATAGGGTACAAGGTTTAAAAACAAGATTAACAAGCTGCTTTGTTAACACCTGCACACCTTATCTACCCCCGAATTGGCACCGGCGAACTCCCCTCCCCCCCCTGCTCCTGGGAGCCATGGCTGCTGGACAGTATCACGGCAGCCGCACAGGCATTAGCAGGGGGGCTAATTAGTGTGCAAGGTGGTGTCTGAACTCCAGGGCTCTTGTGTCCTTTTGGAATGGACTAAGGTCCTCCAATCTGGAGGGAGTGTCCCCCGATGAGAGGCACCGTAACACTTACAGTATGTGACCCCTAGCTCAGGACATTGGGAGCACGCTCTTCTTATGCACGTTGGGGGCAGGGGGGCTTCGACATCACCTCCACAGACACCACCAAGCTTCACTTATAAAATGCCCCCCAAATCACAGCCTCGATCCCGAAAATCCCTGCCCAGAGCAGTCAGGATTCATGAAGCCCTTCAGATGAGTCACTCTGCTTTCTACTGGAGCTGTGCAAGGCCTCGCAGTGACACCTGCTTTTTTTAAAAGGCAGCTCCTCGGAAAGGCGTGGGACTTCAGCGGAAATTGCCGGGCAACACAGTGTCAGCAGTTAGCTATAACTCATGAGAAAAAGAAAAATATGTTCAAATTCCAAACGTCGTAGCTAATCAACATAACGAACCGCAAACATCCAACGTGCCGCACGGCTTTTTATTGCATTCATTCGGAATGAAAAGGCAGTGAGCGCAGGACAGTTACAAAGTCCGCTGTTCGAGTGGGCCTAATTTAGTCCTGAGCCATGCTGCTTCTAGCAGTGCCATCTAGTGGGCAAGGTCAGACAGGCAAGAAAAGGGACATACCAAATTAGAGAAAATTAGGCAGGCAGACATCCGCTGGCATGCTTAATGAGATTCTGCTCCCCTGAGTGTGTGTCCCCCACCTCTCACGCCATCGTGGCACAGCTGTGTGATCTCACTGGGTGATGGCGGACAGGCCTACATAGTGGGTATGTGCCGGGTTCAAGGCCGCGGCTCACTTCTTGGATGCGTGCCCCTCCTTATCTGCTAGCCTACTTCCTGTAATATAACAAGGCCCTAAATGAGAACATTGTTATTTACTGACTGAACCCTTTATCCAAAGAAACTCACATCAAATATTCTCAATTTTTAAGGGGGTGGTGTGTGTCGCCCAGCAGGGTGGGACACTGTGCTTGTGCCTGGAAGGTCACCAGTTCAATGTAATGGTGATTAACTCACTGGAGGAAGACTGCGATGTGTGAGGGGGTGGAGCCTGACTGAACGGCAGCCCTGGGTATTCGAGGCAGACCTGAGCATACCTCTACTTACAGCCAGCAGTGTCTAATTAGGACTGGAGCCTCAGGATCACACACACACACTGAGATGAAAGATTAAATAATGGCACATAAGGACAGCCAGTCCTCTTCTATCTAACCCTGCCAGTCATATTTCTTTCATTAAATCCATGTACTCACTGTTCCAAACAGCACTGCACCCCGATGAGACAGCAGGTGGGGCATTTATCAGCATAGAAGGAGGCCCAGACATTAGCATGAATAACCACCTGGCTTTGCAGTTTCAGGGACCACATTTCCTGATCAAAAGATTACAAGGCACAGTGCCAGTCAAGGGCCTGGACACGCCCACAGAGTGAATGAGTGTCACATCACATGACCTGGCTACCTGGCCTAGTAGAAAAGGTTTTGGAGGAGTTTGACCAGAGAGTAAAGGAAAAGCAGTCAATGAGAGCTCAGCACAAACGTGGGTCCTCCTTCAGGACAGCTGGAAAAGCATCCCAGGAGGCCACCTCGTGAAACTGGTGTAGAGGAGACTGTAGGGGCAGCCAGTGCCTGGGTTAAGGGCCCGAAGGTGGGATCACTCTGTCGAACCAGGGATTTCACCTGGCAACCTTCTGAGTCCCATACCCACAGAGCTGCCCCGCCCCCCACACCAACAAATAATTTTAATGTGTTTAGTACTTTTTTGGTCAGTGCATAATTCCATACATATTACTTTATAGTCTTGATGTCTTTATAATTATTCATTATATTATATTATTATTGGGCCCTTGAGCAAGACCCAGGGGCATCAGAGGTGCTGGCCAATTTCGGGGGCCCAGCATTGTATATAAGACCCCCATGACATCTATGGGGGGGGGGGGGCACCTCCCTTAGCTCCATCACTTTGGGTAAAAAGCAACAGGCAAATAAACACAGTATACGGTGAGATCCTTTCGTTCTTTTGGGGAAAGATTTGCTTGGGCAACAAGCAAGTTCATCTACATATACAGTCAACTGATAAGAGGGAGAACTTTCCCCGGACTGTTCCGGCCACACGTGCCTCTCTAAACTGAACAGATGGGCTCAAATTATAGGGATTGGAATTGATGAACCACCCACACAGGGTGACCCTCCCGCAGATCTGGTTTGGTTACAGCAAGGTTCTGCTGTGTTGATGTCCAAGCAGGTGGGAGTCATTGACTTCTCCATCAAGTTTCATAATAAGCAATGGTTTATTAATAGAGCAACGGCCTAGCAGCAAGACACAGTCAAAGCCAGATCCCTGATTATTAAATTATCAACAGGAACTGCTGACACAAATACAAAAGAATATGAAAATATTATTTAAATCATGAAAAATGGATGGTTGCTTGTAAAGGAAGACAGCCCTTTCACTTCATCAGCTGCTCTTTGTAAACGTCAAAATGATCCCAGGAGATTAAAATTAATCTCCTTGTAATTCTGCTACATCAGCTAAAAAAACAATATAACTACTAATAAATAATAATAGCAAGACGACAAAGGAAAGTAAACAAACCTGAAACTTTTTTTCCATGATAGCAACAGAAAGGAAGTACAGAGAAATTGCAGCTTTACCTCTTCTCTGAATCTGTCAAAGTCAGCAAAGTTTGGCTGACACGCGGCCTTCTGGGAACTCTGCTCCGTGCAGGGAGGGACGTGCGATATCTGGAACATCATCATTAAATACGGATGTTTTATGAACGGGTTTATTTGTTAGAATCACCGTCATTGTTAAAGACCTTTTTTAGGATGTCAGCACTCAGAATCAAAAACCAGGTACAGTGCCAGAGTACAAGCGGGAATAGACCCAACACCCAGCTGGACTAGATTAGAGCAGACAGAGAGGAGTTACATGTACCTGTGTGGCTGTCGGTCTGGGAGGAAGTGCTGGGGGGGGCGGCAGGTATCCACTCTTCAGCCCTAGAACATGTGAAGATCAGTGTAGAGACCAAGGAGCATAGGAGCTGAGTGACCCCTACATTCCAGCGGCAGGATGCCCGGGGTCGAAAAGCCAGCCACATACGGGCCAGACGTACCGTGAGCGCTCTGCTGGAAGAGCCTGTTGAGATCCAATGAGGAGGCCCGCGAGTGGCTCTTCTGGGGCCGGGGCGGAGGCGTGGGCGGCTGCTCTGCCTTCTTCATGGCGTCCTCGATGGAGGTGCTAGAATAGGATCTGGTGGCCCGGAGTATGAGCTGGAGTCACACTCCCACCGGATGTGCGAGCAGCTTTTTAACACACTTTCTGAATAATCTACAGCTTTCCTTCTGAAAGTGTCATCAGCTGTGTCGTCCCAATAAGAATAACACACTCCTCAGGACAGCAGCCCTCCAGGTACCCAGTGCGAGGCCAGGGAGACCCTCACCCGCAGTGTTGGCGTGTAGCGGAACGTATCTTACCTCGGCCGCACTCGCGATCTTACGTGAGGCTCTGGTTCATGTGGAGGATCTGAAACACAAATTAAAACAGAAATACGAACCAGGGCCCATTACACTTCTGCAAAAGAGGTCTGTTAGAGGAAACACAATGACAGCGGGTCGGCAACGCTGTCGAAAGGTACCGTAAGGCACGAGTGTCACGTTAAAGGCGGAGAGAGAAGAGGCAAAGCGAAGAAAACAGGTAGAAACGCAGGGGGAGGTGTGTGCCTGTGAGCAGAAGGGTGCTGGTTCTAATCCCAGGGTTGGAAGACTGACACTGCTGTCACAAATCCAAAGTGGCCGCATGTTGGCTAAGCCGGCACTATAACCCCAAAGCTTACTCTTACCTGTCTGCGTGTCTGATGGAGAGCAAGACGGGGTAAGAAAAAAGAATATTTCCCTACAGGGATTGATAAAGTATCACTATTTTAAGAGGAAAATGATTTACAGTAAACAGTCAACAGCCCCTGAGAATAATCATAAAGAATCACATCTGCGCTTTAGGAACTGCCAGTTAGATGGTAAAACCACTGCTGATATTTGCCAACAATTACAGCTTCTCAAACTCAGGGGAGGAGAGATATTTGCACCTTGAGAAGAAAAAAACAGCATGCGATGATGCGAGTTTGCCTTGAAGGAAACATGTGTCTTCGCCATGTCAATTCTGACCGCTCTGCTTCCTGAAATGCGTTTCGTTCATCCAAAGCTCTGCGGGCGAGCTTCAAAGCGTCCCGCGATTGCTGAGCTCAGAGTGCTTCACTGCATGGCATCTGCGAAATTACACCGGTCCTTCAAATGCAGGAATCCACGCGAACAGCAAAACATCGCCCAAACCACAGCACGCTCTCATCTCGTGTTAGTGGCTGGGGCGGGCAGGGGGGTGGATTGGCAAACAGATCACTCTTTTAGAAAGTTTTCAAATAAACAACCAAGGAATCAGGTCATTGCTGCATGTGGAGATTATGCATATTATAATGCCCGTCAGCAGCTGATATGGCTGACCTTACATCGCTGTGATTACGGGCAGCCTTAGCGAGCTTGTGAAAGTGCAATTATGCTCATTATGCTGGTCTCCAGCTCAGGACAGAAAAACACACAGCAGGACGGTGGCTGGCTTTTAGTTGGCTGTTTCATGCCCCGGTGCTGAGATCCACCAGGAAACCACAGAGACAGCTTCAGGATTGACGCGGAAAACAAACCAGTCAGGGTTACTACAGACACCGGACACCCCTCCCCCTAGACAGGTGCCAGAAAAGCACATATTATCTGCCGGGGGGGTGAGGAGTGACTCCATTTGCCAGTCGTGACGCTGGACGCCCTTGCGTGTCCATATACAACTGCTGACTGACAGGCAGACCGTCCCTAGCTTTCAGAAAACCTTAGAGCAGGGGAGTCAAACTCCAGTCCTGGAGGGCCGGAGCTCTGCACAGTTTTTGGTTTGCCCTCGTTTAACACTGATTCAACTCCTAGTGCTAATTACCACACAGCTCTTGAGCTGAATCATTTATGGTAGAATAGGAAAGAATTCAGCTACACAGGACTCCGGCTCTCCGGGACTGGAGTTTGACACCCCTGCTTTAGAGTCCCCCACCCCCCAACAGAGAAGAGCAGCGCCTGAGGTCACCGACGGCCTGTGGGGGGCAGTGTTGGCCACAGTAGGCGGTAATGCCAGAAATAAGAAGGCTTTCCATTGGTCATTTTATTGATTCTCATTCAGCTGAAATGGTCAGTGACTGACAGCCCACAGCAATCCCACGTACCTCCGAGACTATCCTGTTATTCGTTCCAAAGAAATTAGATTTTCAGGCCGATATATGCATTGGAAATCTAACCCTATTTCCTCAAGCGGCATGATTAGATTTGCTGTGCTATGTTTCCTGGCGCGTAGGACACAGCTGGTATTTCCAATATGAACACAATCCTCAGGAGCATTTTGCCATTCTCAAGGTTACTCTTTACCCAGGAGTAGTATCAAGGGGCCATTAATACTGACTGATGCATTTATTTCTCTGCAAATTCTATGTCTAAGACTATGAAGTCTAAGAAAGTGCTACGGGGACAAAGTGCAATATATTACAGCTCTGGAGATTTTTTTATATCAGCAAGGAAGCAGGGGTATTAGTAGCAAAAGTTATAGTAATAATACCTCGCTCTGGTGCTCTACGGAAATGTTCCGCAGGTTTCTCTTGATCTGTTGTGACTGACGCCCTCTTCGGACTGAATGCTGAAAGTTCAATTTGAAGACAACAGTATTTGCATATAAACTCTAAGTACTTGAGAGGGTTACCAGAGCCCTACTGAAAATGTGGATCACATTAGCATGGCCGGAAGCATGACAAGGCATCATCAGCAGGAGATATACGGATTCAACCATATGTCCACCTGGTACCCTTTGTTCCAGAGTCCTTGCAAAATTCTCATACACACAGATCCCAGAGACAGATACCTGACTGAGGATGTTCTTCAGCCAAGTCCTGCTTGGGCGCGATCATCTCAGACAGAAAGGCCTTATGTTCTGAATCATTCTTTTCCTGTGTTGGACAGAAGGAGCATAATGAGAATCGCCAGTCATTGTTTCTGGCTGGTGCACCGGAGGCTGCAGTAACTGGGAAATGAAGCATGGAGAACATCTCAGACAGAAACCTCACCTGGAGCAAGCGCCCTGGGTCAGCCTCCTCGAAGGAGATGAGAGGCTCTGTCCGCTGCAAGACAGTGAACCATCACTTGCACATCTCTGCATGCGGGCGGCGTGACCAGTTCCCAAGAGACAGATTCTGTCATGGCACGCTACAGTGTCTCAAATCAAACACCTTTCAAATAATCAAATAACTGTGCAGCCTGCACTGTCACTGTGTTTATAAAAGAGGTGTTGCACCTATATTTGGGGGGATACATGCTTCTACAGAGCAGCACTGATAAATAAATGCAGACAAATATACAGTATTAAGTTTAAAAACAGGCTGAGATGAGCAGCAGAGTGCACACTGTGCAGGGAGAGTGGTCTGATATTTTCACCTCAGCAAGGACAAGGTCTGTCTGCTGTGGAACTCCAGACGTCCCGAAGAACATGTCCTCGCTCACCAATTTTGGGGGAGCTGGGAAACAGGACCACAGAATGAGCCAATCAGAATCGGCGCTCTCCTTTAACCTGCAAGAAATTTCCAACCTAGTTACATGGAAGGACTGAGACACAGCTGCAGGGCAGGATCATGAGCCGGTGCCTGGATGGACCCCAACACAGCAACAGGGCAGGACTGTTAAGCGATGGGAGGACTGGAACATGACCCAGCAACAGGGCAGGAACAAGACCCAGCAATAGGGCAGGACCATGAATCACTGCCCAGATGGACCCCAACCCAACAACAGGGCAGGACCACGAATCAGTGCCCAGATGGACCCCAACCCAGCAACAGGGCAGGACTGTGAAGCGATGGGAGGACTGGAACATAACTCAGCGACAGGGCAGGAATGCAACCCAGCTACAAGGCAGGACCGAGAGTCGACACCTGCATCTTTCTCCACAAAGCTGGGCAGCATGGTGGGGGGCAGGCTCTCGGGGAGCGGGTAGCCATTCTTGCGTGCCACGATGAGGTGGAAGGCAGTGCAGAACTCAGCCAAGGTCAGGGCCCCATCGCGGTCCATGTCGCTCAGCTCCCTGGTGGGAGGGTGGGGGAGGGGGAAGGCAAGGAACATAACACAGCTTATTATCTCCAAGACATCAAAATACAGTGATTTACACCACTGACCACTAACACATTTTACCAGCACATCAGGAAGTCGGATCCCTTCCGCTCGGCTATGGTAAACAGTGTATCTGAGCACTGAGGAGTACAATTAATCCCAGTAATATCATTATTACACCAACCAGACCAATTTACCCGAACATCCGTGCTGAGGTTTAGAGAGAGAGTGCGTTCCTTCAGGAACAGGGCTGAGCATCCTAAGAGCCCCACAAGACCACAGCACAAACCCCCCTCCACAGCAGTCTTCAGCCTCGTGGTCAGGCCCCCCACACAACACCCAACAAATCACAGAACCACACACCAGCATACACTGGGTTCAGCAGTCAGAACCAGGGAAACTCTGCAGAACTTAGACAGACACCCGGGGTCAGCATCCCACGGCGAATGAGAGTTTGTTATAGGTGGGGTGGACTCTGGGGGCCCCAGGGTGACATGCTAGGGGGCCCTTAAGGGGCCATGTGAGCCTCTTTTTTTGGAGCCAAAAAAACCAACATTAAAAACAATGAAAAATATGCAAATCAAAGCGCCGGTGCCAGTGGAAAAATGTATCAATCAGGGTGGGAGCAGGAGTGCTGTCGATTAAAATTGAAGAAGTTTTATCGTTCGCTCTATTGCCGTGGCCCTAGGCTGTAGCCGAGGATAGCCCATCCCTTACTCCGCCCCTGAGGCTGTTAGTCTCCAGTTTTTGCATATATTTGTTTAATTATGTTTTCACCACACATGTTCACCATTTGTCTTCCACGCTAGTGGGACAGAATGAAAGACACGGGGGATGTAGTGTTAGTCTGCTATCTTTGTGCCGTTTTCTTCTTCTGATATGCTACTTAGTGCCAGTTCACTTGGCAGTGAAACAGCCACTAGACTCCTGTGTTAAAAGAAAGCTGGTAGCATTACGCCTCAAAGTAGGAATAGTCCATTATCGCCAGGACAGGGGGCAACTTTGTCTATCCTGAAAACTGTTGATAAAAATCCAAATAACAGACGTGTTTCTATAATTTAAATGATCATATTATGTTATATGCATAAATGTAACTTCAGGAAATTCTGCCTTCATGGGGGTCCTAGTTTTAGGAGGGTCCCAGGCGGCTGCCTACCTTTACCTTATGGTTGCCTTACTGAGGCAGCGGTTCAGTCAGAGTGACCCCGAAAACTCAGCGGTAATGAAGTGAAACGTGGCGGTAAGCAGGGAACAGAAACGGGAGGCAGGGAAGCCGCGGACATGCTTAGCGGGGTCTCGCTTGGCACCTTGTTAGGACACACAATGCCGCCATTCAGCAGAGCTACTCAGCCATGAATGTGCTTTAATCTGGGCTAAGCCCCTCATGCGGTGGCAGAAAGGGCGGAGGAGCTAACTGGGCATGCTCAGTCCACATAAATGCTCAGTCGGGACAAAGGTCTCCTATCTCGCACATCTCAGCCCGGCACCGCTGCCATATGACTGACTAAAGGCCAGTGGCATCCTGGGTAGGCACCCTTGCCCCAGCCATATGCCCAGGAAAGTAAACTGTCCACGGCACTGTGTGAAAGCGGTGCCCCCTGCTGGTTGGCAGTCTTCACACTTACCATATGTGAGAAAGTTCTGGAATGGGGAGCTTAGATTTTGTGAAGAAGTTCCTCGCTACAGACCCTAGAAGAGGAAAAAGGGAAAAAATAAAAAGTGTAAAAAACTTGTTTCTAGCAAAGCGACACAAAAAAGGAAAACAGAAGTGACTATGGCACAGGGTTTTGGGCACGGGACAGTTCCTCCTGAATGACTCCCTTTGCGCCCCCTGCCCTGTGGGGGTCTTGCTGCCCCTGACTGCGTTTCTGTGGAGATGGCCTGACGCTTACCCAGGATGAGCGCTCCCAGGTCAGGCTGCACACTTCTGAACTGGTTAGTGTAATACTCCCGCTGTTCCGGCGTTATCCTCCAGGGGTCGTCGGGGTAGTCCACCATCCCTTGATCCACTGGCCTTTCTGCAGAATGACGCTGGTGAAAAGGAACCCCGCCCCCCACTGCTTAGTGGTACTTACCACATTCTTTAGCCCGGGCTGTATGATTATCTCTCAGTTACAGAGGTGGACAGTTCAGGTTCAGAAAGTAGAAATCCAGACCAAGATTTTATTTCAACCAACCAGTTAAGCACTCTGTGACTGTGTCTCTTTACACTCAGCTGGTTGGTTAAAACAAAATCTTGGTCTGGATTTTTACTTTCTGGACCAGAAATATCCACCTCTGGTGAAATTATGTTTTAGGACTTAATACACGCTACTCTTGTGCCCTGATAAGGTGGAACAGCGGTCACTGGGGCCTACTGGAGTGTGAGAAGCACATGATCACTCCAGAGCTGTAGTGGGGAGCTCAGGGTAGGGAATCAGGTGCTTACTGAGCAGGTGTGCTCCATGGGGGGTTTGGCCCCATAGTGGATGGGGGAGGAGGTGTCCTGCTGAACCTGGGCCCACACCGAGACTCCTGGGGTCTGACCTGCACCTCAGAGAGAAAACGTGTCAAATCACAGAGAAGTTTGGATTTTAAATACTGATCTACTAAAAACAGGAAAGATAATCCATGGCGTGACTTGAGTGCTGTCGACGACTCTCATCCAGGCTGATCCTGGACCTGGGACTTGATACCTGTCCCCTCAACAGCGCAGCACTCAGCCACAATGACGGTAGCAGCCCACTGACGCTGCTACCCAGCCGACTCAGAGCGCTGAATTCACCGACCTTTAGATTTCCCTAGCGAGCGTTTAAGATGCTCACACGCTCAGCAGCACATAAAAGGCTATTTAACTTTTCATTTTTCTACCTTTCCTGTGCCTGATACTAATGACAGCATAAGAGGTGACAGTCCTGTTTCCACAACAGGTTACAAGGCAAATTCACAATAAAGAAAAAGACACAGCCAACAGATTAATAACAGGTGAAATGCCCCTGTCACACATACGCAAGGGGCAAAGCGCTCCTGAGGAGGGCACAGCTACCGGCGTGATAAAGTTACATAAATACAGTGCTCACAAAAAGCATTGAGACATAGGATAGCATAGGAGTGGATTGATAGGCTGACTATAAATCTTGTGAAGATTGAAATGTTAATAACAGATACACTATACAGAGTGGTGACATGCTACTTTTATAGTTCTCATTTTTATCTATACAATCTCATTATGGTGGGACTCATAACACAAAAACATGTGGCACAATACTTAAAACAATTTTGAAATGTAATAGTCTGTAATGTTTCGTAATCAAACTATGTTGTCAAGTTTACGAAAAAAAATGTACAAAAAAAAGCATGGTTGTGGAATTTGTTAACTACTGCAATGCATGATGGGTATGATATTTTGAGGCTACTTAAATTTCACCATCTGCAACTGCTGCAGCTGACGCAGGCAGGAGCTTGGTGTGGATTTAGAAGGGGGCGGGAGGCGGGAGGCGGGTCCAATTTTGCCCCAAGGCCCAGTGTACAGTTGTTCCACCACTGAATTTATTGGTTTCATAACAAAATACATTGACAAACAATGTTTACCACATCTGCACTTATTTTTCACACATTCTTTTTATTGCCATAATATTTTGACAGACTCATTTAGGTCTGTTTTGCCATTTTGCTTTTAATTACACGTGGGGTCACTGGCTCCCAGGGGACACTAAACACAAATGTTTGGTGTTTTATGTTACTGCAAAGGTGTCGCTATTGAAAAGCACCCAGTGATGCTTGTCAATGAACTTTTTAACTCAGGACTGCTCCTTAAGAACTATTTTAAAATTTGGGTTTCGAGTTATTACTACTTGAAATGAATGCTTTACTTAAAATATTGGTTGTTGGTTGGACCAGAGAACACTGACTGCAGTAAATCTGGATACTTGGGGCCCCATGGTGATTAAAATCCTATTTCACAAGTGGAGAGCTGCAGAAATCACACCTGAACCTCACTGACAAACGGCTGGGGATGGGATTCGACTCCAAGAGAGCAGATGAGCCGTTTCGGGGCCCACGGGAAGCATGAAACCGGGCTGTGAGAATAGGAGAATAGTGAGATACAGCTGTGAAAACACCGCACTGACGGCTGCAATCAAATTCCTGCAACAGGTGTGGAGGGAAACAAAATAATAATAATAATAATTTCAGCTGAGTTTCCACTACCCAGACTTACAGATCATACTGACTTTTGATTTACATTTAAAAAAAAAAGACGCCCCACTGCAAAACTCCAAACTGGACACCCAGAGGGTGGCGGGAGAAGCCAAATCTCCATTCACACGGCATTCTCTCGGCGGCAGATAGGTAAGTAACCAGGTAAGAAAGAAATTTGGGCAGAGCAGAGCAGAATTCCCAGAAGGCCACCAACCAGCTGCAAACTTCAACCCTCTCATATACGGGGTCTACAAACGCAACAGCATCGATTCGCCAAAGTGCAAAGTGATCACGAGAAAATCAGCTCTGCCTCCAGTACATGTCGGTCTTCTTAACAAGGAACAACATGCAATAACATCATTATCCCAAGATCATGGCAAAGCTTTACAAGAACTTAACACTAACAAGAAACTGCGAGATATAAAAAATAATTATTCGAGACAGCATATCTCATTAGCTGTGCCGCGTAGTAATTAACTTAGCTGTGGCTTTTGGGAATAGAACCAAATCAGCTGTAATTAGATGTACCACATTAATACAGGGAAACTGGAGGAGTGTGAGTCAGGCCATTCACGGCGTGGCCACCGCAGTTCTGGGAGTAACTTTCCCATTAACCACTCCTGGCCAAAATTTCCCAGTCACTGGCCTGGGTGTGGTTTTCATAGGGTGACCATACATCCTCTTTCTCTCAGACTTGTCCTCTTTACTGGGACCTAAAATACCTGAAATGTCCAGGATTTCCCTCTGTTTCGTGCTGATATTTACTTTCCACAGCCAGAATACCATCTCTGCGCATATTTGCGTTGCTGTGACGCCTCTCTTTGCGTCCCACCCTCGGTGTCCTCTCTTTGGCAAAGTTTAATATGGTCATCCTAGATTTAATTAAATCAAAAGGACATTAGTTACAGTGTGATGTCTCAGCAGCAGTTAGACACACCCTGCGACCACAAAGGGTGATTAAGGTCTTCTAATTAGCAAAATGTGCCCTTTCCTCTGAATTAGCCTGAAACAGTGTTAATTAGGCATCACTTAGGTATCACAGATTGTCATCAATAGGTATCATCAATTAGGTAACACACCTGGACAGCTGGGATGTCTCAGGCTCAGAAAGGGATGTGGTACAGGTTACCAGAATGGAGAAACGCAGCCATGCTAACGTGTGACTAAAAAGAAACGGCTAATTGTGGAATAGTTAGTTAGCTGGGATCTTTAAACAGAAACTGTTTTGTAGTGTTTCTGCATATCTGCCTTCAGCCGGGCCCAACACCACACATTAAAAAAATGGCTTTTTGGTGTAACAGGTCCTGCTTTCAGTGTTAGTGGGCCCACTGGTTTCAATCCGTAAAAGCGGAGAGATGAAGCTGGGAAGGACAATTCGTTGACTGACGGCTGCCTTACCTAAATGAGCATCTGCTCCGTTCCGCTGCGTACTGTAGACGTAGCTGTGATAGGTCAGTGGAGAGTCCGGCGGAGACTTGCAAGGTGAGGGTGGAGGCGACCAAGGCTCCTTGCAACACAAACACACCATCTGTCAGAATGTGTCCCCTAGAAAATGTTTTACTAACAATAATGCCGTTGAATACGATTTCCCATTCTGACACCATGTCTGAATCCTGCACTCCCCAGATTTTAATCTTATCAACATCTCCGTGGAAACCAGTTGAAATACAGAATGAGGTTAGTGACCCATGTTTCTACATCTGCATATCCGCACCCCAGAATCAAACCCGCACATAGTCGCTGCCATGGCTACAGCAGTTCATGTTGCTATGGTAACCGTAGTTGCTCCAAAGTCCGTGTGAGACTCTGTAGCAGCCTCACCTTTCGCTCGCAGATAGAGCCCTGGTGTCTGACAGGACCCCGGTCCGTCGGGGCCCGTGGGACAGACTCTGACGCCGCGGCAGACAGGTGGCTGGGGGTGTCACTGCTCTGAGAGCGGTTGGAGTACCGAGGGTCTCTGTCATCTTTCATGTCGGCGAATCGAGGAAGGGGCAGCTCTGCCGGGGAAACACCCCATGTTTAAAAACCATTGTCAGCACCGACCCCAATGTTACGGAGCCCCCCTGGCGTCTCTCGCACCGACTCCAATGTTACTGAGCCCCCCCGGCGTCTCTCGCACCGACCCCAATGTTACGGAGCCCCCCCGGCGTCTCTCGCACCGACTCCAATGTTACTGAGCCCCCCCAGCGTCTCTCGCACCGACCCCAATG
The DNA here is from genome assembly GCA_026781065.1 of Mormyrops boulengeri. NCBI lineage: Eukaryota > Metazoa > Chordata > Actinopteri > Osteoglossiformes > Mormyridae > Mormyrops > Mormyrops boulengeri. The sequence goes on along the minus strand of JAODLD010000086.1, from coordinate 1,654,544 downwards.
TTACTGATCCCCCCCGGCGTCTCTCGCACTGACCCCAATGGTACTGAGCCCCCCCGGCGTCTCTCACACCGACCCCAATGTTACTGAGCCCCCCGGTATATCTCATACCGACCCCAAATCCAAACGTTCCCGTTGGCCTGGCCGGTGACTTACCTTCCTTGATGCTCTCCAGGCTCACGGGAAGGCCAGCTTGTGCTGCTGCTAGTAGCTTCAGGGCCACGTAGAACTGGCCCGACCCAAAGTAGCCCAGTCGCTTGGCCCCACACACATCTGTGATCTGCAGGGAGGAACAAGGGCAGCTCAAGGCATGACCATCACTGTCACGGCATAGTTGGGAACGTTGTAACCCAGTAATCCCCCATACTTGTGCTTAAACAGTTCAAACCAGGAGCCACAAACAGAGAAAGATGATTTTACTGGTTATACAGGTAAAATTTGGTGTTGCTGCTTGGTGTTTGTGGAGAGATAGGTTTAAACACTGACACTTCCTTAACCAGAAATAGTGTATTGTGGGAATGGCATGTTAGTCATAGCTTAGCATAGAGCTTTGAACTTGCTGCACCTCCAGCATTCAGCAATTTCATCTCATTAGGTGATTGAGTGGGTGAGACACATGAGGCAGGGATGCCCCGCCCCCTTAACTGGGACTGCTGCCGCAGCCTGGGGTGACCGGCGCGCCGTCTGTCCAATTAGATTCACAAGCTGAAGAGCCAATAGAAAGAGAGCTGGAAAATCGACCCAGGGCTCAAGGGGAAGTGGACCAGGCTCATTCGGCAGTTAGTACACATCATCACTTGTCATCCTAACCATCCTAACAGCGCATGAGAAACACAGAATTTAGCACGTTATCTCCTAAAGCAAGAAAAAAAACAGAAAAGAAAGTTCTAAAAATGCGGTTAAATCTACAGGGCCTGTTCACCTTTACCACAGGGACCGCCACAAGAACTCGTACCCCCAATCTCCCCACAAGGTCACCTGAAAGCACTTCACACCCTGTCCTACATGAGATGAATGGGGCAATGGTGGCATTGATTATCTTCCCCACGCGGTGTTAGAAATGATATCGGGTGTTTACGACATCAGCCTCTTGACCAGCAACTGATCATAAGGGAACAGTGAGGCAGGCAGAGATGCCTCACCCAGCTCGCAACACCTTTGCCATTTTCTCATTGTTAAAAAGCTCTTTCCCATCCCCGCTGCTGTCTTTCGTGTCCTATCGATCGCGGCCAGAAATCACATCGCAGGCTCTGGCTGCATCTCTGAGCTTAAAGCCCATTAATATCCACTGCCGCAGGGCCCCCCCGCTCCAGTCCCTGGCTCCAAACAGGTGGAAACCTCAGCATTTTTTTAAGGACATCAAGCGCGGACCCGCCTTCTCCTCGTCGCAGGGACAAACACCAGAACACGTTTATGGTGCCATTCACGTGCGATCTGTAGGACATGTCACGGAGCAAGCTTTCCGTTCCCCTTCCACAATAAAAGGTGCAGCCAGTGAACAAGGGCGGGACAGGGGAGAGGCAGCCAATGAGAGCTTAAGGGTAAAACATGACCTTAGTGCAACTTGCAGCAAACGGCCCCAACAGCGAAAGCTACAGATCACTGGGGTCCCCAAGCAGATGTGCACAAGATCTCGAACACACAAATGTTTTTCATTTTCTCTCTCTCTTGAGAGAAGATTTGGCTTCCTTTTAGCTGAGAATGAATGAGACAGAGGTTCGGTTCCCCCCTGCTGAGAAAGGGTGAGTTAAAGGTGTTAATGCTCCCCCCACCCACCAGGGGGCGTTAAGGGTGTTAATCCTCCCCCCACTCACCAGGGGGCATCAAGTTGGTTAATGCTCCCCCCACCCACCAGGGGGCGTTAAGGGTGTTAATGCTCCCCCCGCTCACCAGGGGGAATCAAGTTGGTTAATGCTCCCCCCACCCACCAGGGGGCGTTAAGGGTGTTAATGCACCCCCCGCTCACCAGGGGGCATCAAGGTGGTTAATGCCCCCCCAAGGACCACAAAGTGTATGGCACTGTGGGATTAGCAAGGATTTAGCTGTATAAGAAATGCAAAAAACACACAAATAAACAGGATTGCCATGACTCCACACCGCAGGGGGAGGGAGGCCGATGTAGCGATATCTCTCCCTTTCACAGAAAAAACACCCCCCACTCAGATGTGGGACAGAGTGCTGGGCCTGAAAAATGGTGCCCCGTGATTAGACACACACATGGCTACAGAGTGACGCACACACAGACCCACGGGGGTGGGGGGGATGCTGTTCAGATGCAGACGCTCAGTGAGAGGAAATTTCTAAAAGTAGTTTAATCTGTAGTTTCTATAATGTTATCCAGGGTGCGTTTTTAACCAAAGGTTGGTCAGCAGAATTCAGTTCAATGAGTATAATATTACCAAAAGAAAAATACAAAAAATACGGACGTCTCAGGATTACCTATAAGTCTGCACCACTGGGTTAAAACATTTTAAGACATTTAGATTTATCTGCTGGCTGGTTTGAGGTCAGGCAGACAAAGCCACAGAGTAAGCAACGGATTAGCTAGTCCACCTCAGGGCTCCTCATAATCTCCAGTGGAAGCCGGCAGATGGAGGTTCGAGGCTGGTTCGCCAGGTATTTGTGGGCTATAAAAAGCAGCAGAAAAGTCCGGACTGGTCCCCTTCCTATCAGATTAAAACATGCATCTATAGATGACTCTTCACGTTTATGGCCAAAGGGATCCTGAGCCTGGAGACGACAGACCTCCTTGCTGTACACAAAACATTGACAGTCTGTATTAAAGGCCAGTGATTATTCCCTGGGTTCTGCACTGGCTCGTCCTCGCAGTGGTTTTACAACAATGGTGATCATCTCGCCCGCGTGTGACGAAAACCCCAGCTGCTTAGACCAGGCAGTTTTCTGGCCTATCGTTGTCCATGGTGAGCATTCTTTAGTCTTTCTTGTGTCCTCTGTGTCCCCAACAGGCAACAGGATCCTCAAGGAGGAAGACAACCACCGCCGTGTGACAGATGAGCCACTCTGAATTCACCGTTTAACATTTAACTTCCCTTAAATCATTAATGTCTCCACTGCCCTAACTATTATTGGACAGCCAGGCACCACGAGGGCTTCTACCCAGCGAGACATAAAAGCAGCCACGTGCTGGGCACCTGGTGTCACCTCTCGACAACAAGCCCAACTCCTGATGGTCGCTCACCATTATCCAGCACAAGAATACAATTCAAAACCCAAAAATGGGCTCGGCTTTTTAGCTCTGGAAACACCTTCATCTACATTATTACAGAACATTACAGAACACGAGGTATTTTCCTGAAACAGGAAGGGAAGCGCCGGCAGCTTGCGATATGATCTCCAAACCCCATGGATCATTACACTGAGAAGACTAATGAGACTAACGAAGACACAAATCCTCCAATCCACCAGCTCTAGGAACAGACGGTGTCTCCCCCCCCCCACAAATCACATAGTATTTGCACCTATTGTGACATTTGTTGTGGTATGGCAAGGATGTTACAAAAATGTTAACCCCGTTAGTCGCACAAAAAAAATCGTAGTATGTGTAACTTAACTTAATTTTATATTTCCAGGTATTTTAATGTCAGAGATGTGCAATTTTGCACTGTTAAAGTTACCGACAAAGTGACAGCTCATGGGCAGAGGAGGGGACCACATCGCCTGCAGCGTGGGCAGCCGGGCAGCAAGCTTCCAGCCAGACAAGGCCAAATTCAGCTCCAGGCTGCAGCCACGCCCCCTGCGGTCATGTGACCTGCTTTATGATGGCCTGGCAGGCGAACTTTCAGGCTGGGGCATATGACGGAAAGCTCATTTATTTTTTCCTTTAGTTACTACTGGATACCCGGCTCGTCCTGTGAAAAATGCAACCCAACCCACACTTCAGAGTAACCCCCTCCCCCCCCCCAGGAAATGTCCGCACATGAAACTATGCAGTCACAACAGAAAAATTTAAGTGTACAGAGCTGGACATATTGCAGTGGCTTGTAAGGA
>JAODLD010000086.1:1635307-1650439 GCA_026781065.1 Mormyrops boulengeri | reverse complement strand
AGAGTAACCCCCTCCCCCCCCCAGGAAATGTCCCAAATCCAGCAAATATCACCACTCAACTGTACTCTGTGTGATGCTGGGAGCTCCCAGTATAAGTAGCCTTTCCCAGTCTTTTCATTACATTTACAGACACCATGTGTGTGCAGAACAGAGACCTACGCTGGCTTTCTGACTTTCAGGAAATATGAGGTGATGAGAGAAATTACAATTTATAACCCGCAGTGGGAACTGCACTTTCAGGAAAAAAAAGGGTACCAGTTTGTACCTTGTACCCTATAGCTGTAGGTAATTGGACCTTTTAAGGTTCAGAAATGGACTCTGTGGAACATTTTTGTATCATTTGAGTACAATAATGCTGTTTGTACCTTGGGGATGTTCCTCAGAGTCCATTTCTGTACCTTAGATTAGACTAAAAGGTACATTTACCTACAGCTAGGGTACAATTGGCAGAATCTTGAGGGTACAGCCCCAGTGAGAAGCAAAGGTACAAACAGGTACACTGTGGACTCTGATGCCAGCTCACCATTTCTGAAAAGGTATGTCACTCACAATTCGGCACCGCGGTCAGGCACGTGAGAAGAGCTGTAAGTGTAAACAGGGCACGCTCTCCGTGTCCCAAAACAGAAGCCACCACGAACAAGACCGGACACATTTGGCTTCAGGAGAGGCAGAACTTTTAATAGACCCCATCTTTGAGGGGTCAGACAGAGAGCAGAGCCTCTCACATGGCACCCAGGACTGTGATCACTGATGAACGACACTGAACCACGAGAGCATGAAAGCACAGTCATAAGCATGTAGATGGTTTGGTTTAGTAAAGCACAATACACTAGTGACAGTGTTAACCCAACAAATCTGATTCGGGCATAGCATGTAATTATATGTTTACAACCAGTGCACATGAAACTATGCAGTCACAACAGAAAAATTTAAGTGTACAGAGCTGGACATATTGCAGTGGCTTGTAAGGAAAAAGATGCTGATGAATTAGATCAAATCTGTCACTGCATGCACGGGAATATTCTGATTGAATAACAAATCATGTTCAACTCAGAAATACAGTGTAGAGGCATCTAAGTGACAGACAAGGCTGAAAATACACCAGTTTAATCCTTTCTGAGTTCTCCGCAAAAATCTGAAGTCTTCTTTTTTCAACACGCGCACGTCGTTACTGGGTGCAAAATCCGACATCCTGCTCCGAACAGGGACCGATTTGGAATAGGCTCGCCTGTCACTCACACAACTCTCGTGTTTTTTTTTTGGGGGGGGCGAGTATCGGAGCAGATCCGCAGAACTGCCAGACCGGATGGGAAGGACGCACGGAGCAGGGCCAAACATCCTGAAATGGTGCCGGGATACAATGCTTCCCGCGGCGGGAGGTCCTCGCATGTGGGGAACGAGCCTCCAACGCCAACCTCAGGATGACGAAATATGACATCTTTCACTCTTTGTTTCGCCAAATGCTTTGTTAAAACAGGGCTTTCATTTTCATGACTTTTAAAATAAGTTTTTTTTATAAATTAAAAAGTTCGAATATCTCTTCCGAGATCACCAGGCCTATAGCAGGGACTCAAACCACTAAACTACCTGGACCAAATACTCTCTCCTCTGTAACGTGACATCAGTCTAGCAAACACCTCATGCCTCTCGGTACGACCAAAGATTAGATAACGGTAACCGAAATCGCCGAGCGCACATATAGTTTATCATGTCTTTGCAAACAATTAAAAACTGTTTTCTGATGTTACACTCAACCCTTTGCTACGTCCCACATTCGCGTCAAATTAAGTTACTAATACGCCGGTCGTACCATGCGGCTCCTTTACACTTTCGTCTGCAATCACAACTCAAAAAGAAGCATGACTTTATTTTACATTCAGTCGTTTTGTAGGCTATGGACGATCAGCAGAATAATTTCTCGCATAGATTTACGCGACACCAATTCAGTGTTTTTTAATACAGATATGTACATGCCTAAATAAGCCGCAAAACCCATTAAGGCTCGGCCTCTGTTATGTAGCCTAAGTAATTTATAATTTATAATTTGTTACTTTGTTAAAACATCAATACAACAAAAACAGGGCTACAAGTCCAAGACAAACACAGATACAAAAACAATAATACATTTTTAATCGGGGAAATAATGCATGACCAAAAACAAATGTTGACGTTTAAATAATGCCATGATTGTCATCCGATTTGGTTTGTTTAATAAATTGCAAAGCCAGCGAGATCTCGCGTATCTATAAGGATATTAAGATATTAGACATGATTTTATTTTACATGTGCCTTAGTAAACTAGCGGTGATCTTCATGCACCGTACGCGATCTGAAGGTGTTTCCCAGCAGGACCACACACGTCTGCAGATTAATCTTAGAGCGAACAGACCTTGATGTCCTACAAAAAGCGGCACTTACTTGATGTAAGGTCTCGGCAGGTAGCTGCGACGCCCTGAAAAGCTCCCCGACTTTGCTCGCCGCTAGTTTTCCTGAGCTGTCAGCTTGACACAAAGTGGACAGACCCGAGTAACATCTCTGCTCGTTTTCACTTATGGATATGAAACTCCCTCCCGACGCCGTACCAGGTCCCCGATCCATCCCTGGCCTGGCCGCATCCGAGTTAAAAACAGTGTTATGCCTCTGGAATGGCTAACATGAAACAGATACCGCAGCGACGCGGGCCCAGTAATGAAAATGACAGAAGGAAGATTAAGGGAAAACCACCGGGTCTTGATCTCCGCAGTCCGGCGGCTTATTCTAGGACCGGGGACGCAGTGCCAATTAGTACCGCGATGTGACGCACGGGGGCGCTGATGGGCTTCTGCTTTTTTACGTCAGCGTCGACACTCCCGGTGTGTTCTCGCGTTTTCAACTCACCGCGGCGTCTGTTGACGAGAAAATCACGTGTGAAGCTACTCACCTGGTGACTGAGACGATGTTTAACATTATAATATGTAGGATTCTGTTTAAAGTAGCCCGATCTGGTTCTACCGTTATGTTCTATGATTTTGATGAAAAAGAAAACGCTCAATTAATCATATTTTTTTCTTCAGATCATAGATATTTCGGGTAATTATTTTAGATAAATGGATGTTTTACCGGGAATTCGAGTACCTGTGATTAAACGGCGTCCCTTCCAGGCAGTACACCTACCTTGTGCTCCGTGCTACCTCCTCGTAGGCAGAAAATGCTGTTAGAAATACAATGAAATTAACATTATTAACTTTTCCCCAATGGATTTTAAATATTAGCGTTACGAGTGAATTTACAAAGTGCAAGTCTATGAGTTATAGGCCTACAGATATTAATCCGCCTATGAATGAGTAAAATGCAAAACGTTACTCACACGGCACACGTCACTACATTACAGAGCAGTTTGCCAAAGTGGTGTTTAAAGATCTCGTTTATAAATCAAAAATCTCCCGAGTAACTGTTCAAAACGTGTGTGGGTTTTCTGCCACCAGGTGGCGATGTCAGTCACCCACAGCAAAGTTTCAAAGACTAAAATCCTTAATCCTTATTAAAACGTATATTAAAATGTTAAGAGACTAATGAATGCGCACAAGTAGACCTAATAAGATTTAAACTGTCTACTACTCATCTTCTTCGGGGTTGCGAGAACAAAAAATAGGCTTGGTCGTTTTAACACACACCAAACTGCGCCCTTCTGTTGCCACCGGCAACAACAAAATATGAACGAATGTTGTTCAGTGTCTGGAAGTCAGCGCCGTCTTTCTGTTCAGTTTGTCATTCACTGTTCCGTTCCCCCAGAAGCCACCAGAATACCAGTAATGTCTGCTCTCTCAAAAAAAAGAGTATTTTTTTTTTTTACCTTTGCTTGTCACTGGGGCTGTACCCTTGTAACCTTTTAAGGTACAGAAATGGACTCTGAGGAACATCCCAAAGGTACAAGCAGCATTGATGTACCATCAATGGTACAGAAATGTTCCCCAGAGCCCATTTCTAAACCTTAAAAGGTACACTTATCTATAGCTAATGGTACAATTGGCAGACCATTGAGTGTACAGCCCCGGTGACAAGCAAGAACACAAATGTTTACCCGTTTTTTCTGAGAGCGTGGGCATAGTCTACACATTGTAAAATATTTTGAATGCTTTCCCTCAGACAGGGTACATTGGTCCCTTTCCCATATAATTAATTACTCTGGATCTAGACATCACAATAAAAATATACCAGCCTGTGATTTTCTTCCTCGGCACTGCATTTCGGAAAGTCATATGTTGCTTTAGAAATGTCCCGTCTTACAATATAAACAGCATTTAGCCTGTATGAACCGAGATAAGCTAAATGCAATCCTGACCATGATTTGTTTCAAATTATAAAAGCAGAATCGTAACCTGCTATGACTAATCTGTATAACCAAGCATTGTTGTTTTTATTTAAATTTCATTGCATTATATTCTTCGGAATTAAAAAGGAATGAGTTCTGCTATAGTATACAGTTCACACAGGAATAAAAAAATTAAAGATTCTTTTTTTCTATAGCTGAGTTAATATAAACCATCGATCAGTAACAAATTAACCATTTTAACGCACTCACTGATCCATAAGTATGGCAAGAAGAGATAAAATTGGGAGAAAAAAGGAGTTGGTAGAAGGAATGGGTCTTTACCAATGAGAAACGACGTGATTTATAACGTGGTCGATTCCTGCAGTTCAGAGATTGGGATTTAGAGCCTTAGTGGTAATTTAGCTTTACTGGTAATTTCCTGAGCCACTATTCTGGGCCGGTACATCAATCCCTTTCCAAAAGGCGTCTTGTCCTGACACCCTGAGGTGAATCTTATTGGGCGTTGGAGGTGAATAGGTGAATGGCTGCGTAACCAGAGGCCGTGCAGGAATCAGCCGCAGACCGCCTCCGCTGGCTTTCTGCAGGCCAAGCAGGACGCTATCGCAAAACTCTTCGCTGTTTCAGCACCGCAAGTCAGTTACATAACATTCATATAACAAACAAAATAGTTAGATACGAGTTCGCTTAAAAATGACATTTCTTTCTTTGCGGTAGTCGGTAGGGCTGTGACATGGAGGGGCGATTAATGATTAAACCCCGCTCTCCTCCCATTTTCTGATCCCTCGGCTGTGCTCACCGTAATCCCCGTTTAGTGGGATTTTAACTGTTTTTTCCCCATAAACTCTCTCGGTGCGGGATGTTGGTCGGTCTCTTCCTAACACTTTGCATTTCCACTGCCTTGACAGCTGACCAGGCTGAGGATTCCTGCTCCGTAGGTAAGTCAACATGGCATCTCCGCCAAGAGGGCGGATAGGGATACATTACACCATGTAAATATTAAAATATTTTCTTTATGCCTGCTTACGATTAATACAACATGTCTGTTTATTATTATTATTTTAAACTTTCTTAGTTGTTAAACAGTCACATATCCCAGTTTTGTTTTGTTTTCCTGTTACAGGTGCAAAAAATGGCTATAAAGTGCGACTTAGCATTAAAACAGCCCTGGGAAATAAGGCGGTAAGTTTTATCGGTTAAATGCCCATATAAAACTTTCATGAATATATTTACAGCGCTGTTAAGTGAGACTAGAGGTTTTTGAAAAGCACTGCTGAGGTCTTTGGAAAGGAATCATCCCATAAGATGTAAAACAAAAATTGCCGCCTGCATACATTTTGTTGAACGTCAGTTGTTTATATATTTGCCTGTTTTTAGAAGCTAATTTTGTAGGATAAGATGTTTATTTCAATCTGTTCCGAGACTTTAAGATGAAATGTATTCATGGTGTAAATGTAGCACATGTGTTTGCATATAAATAACGCGAGGACACGCTTGTAAATTGATTTCACAGTACCCGTGGGACGACAGCGAGATGTTCCTGTTCAGGGCTACTCTGGCCTTTGCTATGAGAGTTTACACCAAGTCGGCTCAGTACAAGTAAGGGCCCCCAAAAGACCGCATCAACGTGTTTTCTGAGAGCTCCTCAAGTCGCTTTTCTCGGCATTCGCTGCGTTATTTAAATTGTATTTAATTTAAAACGGCAGAAATAAATTGATACCGCGTTAATTTATGCATCTTTGACATAACATTGTATATTATTTGGCACGGATAGGATGCCGTATTACCATATGTCTATTAGACAACTGCACGCCACAGTAACACCGCAATACCAATTCAGTACGAATATCATGCTATTTTGACCAAATTCCCAACTCGGGCTCAGTATGAAGCCCATTATTCTCCAGAAACATTATGTCATTTGTCCGTTTTTCTCACCCTGGAAAGGTTAAAACCACTGGCCGGCATATTTGTTTAGTCTGATACCTGCGCTTATTCAAATAGCGATGCCGTGCCGCGCTTTAGATCGGGGACATGGTGCTGATATGTTTTTGATGTTCAGCAGTTCGATGTGTGCCACACCTCACGATTTGACTTTAAGCCGAATTATTACAAGAGATCGGAAATTTTAAAAAAAAGAACATAATTTGTTATAGTTTTTATTTTTTTGTTAGTGGTTAAACCAGTGGCAGATAGTCGGCTCTTATTTGTATTTAACGTAGTTTTACTTTTTGTTTTCTCTCCCAGCGTCTCTAGCGTCCTGGTGTGTAACGAGACGCAACGCGTGTCCTTCTGGTTTGTGGTGTTAAACGACTCGCAGCCTGTATCCTCCGAGGATGTGGAAAAAGCCGTCAGGTGAAGTAAAAGTGACATACGCACATGTCGGTGTCCCCTAGCAGGCAAACCCACAGGGTGAGAGTGGGAGAACGTTACATTTTCAACATGGACCACATAAGTCAATTAAGTACATAACCGCAAAATAAATGTTTAAGACCTTTATAAAGGTTAGATCTTCAACCCTAAAAGTGCGTCTCTGGTGATATACTTTCCCCAAGGATGTCAAGGAACCGCATCAACAGCGCTTTCCTGCTGACGGATCAGACCCTGGAATTTGTGAACATTCCCCCAACTCTGGCGGCCCCGGTGCAGCCTGGCACACCGCCCTGGCTCATTGTGTTTGGCGTGGTTATCAGTGCCGTGTGCGCCGGCGTCGTCACACTGCTTCTGTCCTCCTTCGTGCAGAAGAGGCGGTGAGATGCACCTTACTTAGTCTCTGGCTTTAGTGATGCAGCCGTTTCAACCCGTGTTTCTCAACCCGGTCCTTAGGGACCCTCAGACAGTCCACATTTTTGCTCCCTCCCAGCTCCCAGGCACCTGTATCATGTATTCGGTGTTCTTGATTGGTTGGGATATGGGCAGGAGCAAAGATGTGGACTGCTGGGTGTCCCAAAGGACTGGGTTGAGAAACCCTGGAGACCAGTGCCAACGGTTCGCATACAAAACCTAGACAGATTTGTTATTTGACGACAAAATCTTCAGCTGGGCCTTCTACTGATACCCCCACCACAGGAAATGGTAACAGTCACATGGTAATGGGGGTGAGTGGCATAGTAATGACTGACAAATTAGTTTCTTTGTAAATAGATTATGGTTGGTTTATATTATTTTACAACAGCAAGCAAATAATTAATTCTGTTGGTTAAGTCAGGTGAGAAAGATGGGATGAGAGAAGCAGATGTTGCATATCACTGTGTTTGTGGTCTAACAGGAAGAAAGGAATTCTCGAGGGGGAGAACGAGGAAGAGAGGTGCGAAAAACAGAACGGCGCCACCCATGAGGTCCAGGAAGGAAGTGATGATTTTAATCAGAGATTTGTGGAGGCCAGTAGCTCCACCAAGCTGTAGGGACCTGGATACTCATAACCTCACCTAGAGGACCACCAAAACATGCACCAAATCACCAATCATGAAAGGCAGGACAGGCCGCAGACCATAACTGGGACACCACCAAACTAGAATAAGGCAGATGTCTGGGTTGCTGATGGGGTCTGGTCTATGATTAAACCTCAGGGGGATCTTACTGCAGATTTTTGCAGATTATTTAACTTATATACTCCAAAATAAGCAAATTCTTTTGGGGATATGTTTCTGACCTTTATGACAGTTTTATTTTTAGGTAAAGCTTTGTAGCAGTAAACATTAAATGTACTATTAGTTGTGACAGTTTTCTGTGTGAATAACAAGGTTAAGAATTAAACATATTAAAAACAAAATCAGATGTTAAATGAGACAATTTTTAGTGAAAGACAACAAACCATAGATTGGCTATTCACCTGACACTGACCACACTAACAACCCAAATGAATTGGTGTTGTATGTGTAATTTCACCAATGCACATGATGACTGAAATAAGTAAACAATGAGTTATCTAAAAGGTGGACTCTTGAGCACAAAGGGACACATTCAGTTAGGGACAGCGACATGGTTAGGGATTGTGGTTACACTATAATCCAAGATGCCTTTAAGCCATAAAATATTTGGTGCCCTGTAGATTCAGATGTGGACGTTGATATCTTTATATTGTGCAACAACATTTTGCTGACAGGAATTGTTTATTTACATGTGGAAAATTTCCTTGGTATGTAGATCTCTGGGATTCTACACACAGTACATCGATAATAAGGAGTTACCACCAGACATGTAACTAATTCACAGGACTTGCACATGAATTGACTGAATACATAGTGATCTACTGACAGTCACATGTCGACTACATCTGAAGCGGCAAAAAGAAATATTTCACTAGAAGCACCCGATGGGAGTCATGCAACATCCAGAATGAGTCTGAGAAGGGGTTCACTGAATCAGCATGACAATAAATAGTAATAATAAACAATTTTTAAAAAAAAAAGCATGGAGATTATACTTGGCGTGACCAGCATGTTTATCCATAGCAGAAATTACCAGCTACACATTCAGTTTTACCACAGTCACTTAAATTTAGAGTCTCTCTCATGGGTATGGCAGCAAGATTGTTACGGGATTTGACCCAGCAACCTTGTGTCAAAGCAGGAGTGCAGTGTTGGATGCAGTCATGTCTGTAGCTTTGTCCTCTGGTTAAGTATTAACTGGCCATTAAATCTTCACTGCCATATTCTGCTGCTGTAAGGGGAAATGGATCAATGTAGATGACATGGCTGAGTGTCGCTCTGTAAAAGTTTACACGTGGTGCGTAATCGGAATATAAAAGTGCTGAGGTCAGTATTTAGGGATAACATACAAAACTTTTTGTTGGCGTGGGTTTCTCTTTCACGACTCAGGTCAGTGCTGGTAATGTCTGAGAGACATGCTTACACACATTCACAATGTAACATCATTATAACCACTGTCACTAGCATCCAGGGAACTTTAATTCCGACATTTTTCCGAAATGACCTTTGAAAATTTTCCAGGTACAGAACCAATATCAGCCACATAAAGACACTGCTCATAGTTTTTCTCTGCTTGACATATGGCTCGTTGGACAAGCTCCTTGAAAACTCTCTCAGTGGAAAGAGGGGCAAGGATATTTCTGTTTTTCCCTAATTTGACCTTTCCATTTGCCTTCTAACCCCTGTCACTGATTAGGGTCACAGGAAGCCTGTCCCAGGCCGCATAGGGAAGGCGTACGCTCTGGATGGCATGCCACTATATAAAAGCCACGGCCAACTACCTTTCCAGGGGCCCTAGGCAACTACCGATAGCTAAAGCCTGCCCTCATTATAACACACATACACACTTCATCAAAGTGCATATCTTTCGACTGCAGGAAGAAACTCACACAACTCGGAACACAGGCAGCATCTGAACCCCCAAACTTGGAGGTGTGACATAACAAAGCTACCCACTGCGTCACCACGGTCACCCCGTTAACCACTTCCTTGTAACTTCAGTTATAATGGTACAGCATTGATAGGGTAGGCATTTAGCTGGGCATTTTTTGCACTTTTTTGAAATGTATTTATTTTTTAAAACAAGAAACATTTCAGCGCGAAATAAAATATGACATAAGAATTGAAATGCGTTTAAAATGTCCATGTAAAATACGTCAAAGGCAGTTCTCTAAAAGGTGGAATAAATAGTTTAATGATAAATAGACGGAGCAGATCACTGAAACACCATTATAAAAATGCATATAGGCCTATGATTTGGCAAGCGCACATCTTAAAGGTATTAAGCAACTTTATGGTGGGGAGGACTGGCTTCACTGCTTATGAAACATAAAATAGGAGGACTCGGTCTCCGGGGACAGGGGGCCCATGCCTACGGTCTCGTCGACTGCCTTCATAAACCAGCCGCTGTGAAGCGCAGACTCGAAACGACGCGCCTTGTCCTGGGCGCCCCTCATGTAGAAAACGAAGGAGAAGGCATCTTCATCCCGGCTGGAGAAACGCTGCAGCCTTTGCTTTTCAAACTTCTGTAAAACAATTCATAACACTACGTTGACAATAGCGCCACCGCATGGTAAAATGCGTACTTATAAAACATGATGGGATTCCTATGAATTATAACGCACAGCACAGCGTTACGAGGGCGCTGCTGACGCCATGTAAATGATGGTGCTGTACCTCGACGCTGACAGACACCTCGTCACCGCTCTTCTGACAGCGCAGGAAGGAGTCAGTGTCGGTGAAATTAAGCACCACCGGGATCCCGCGGAAGGGCTCCTCAATAAGGGTTGTCTTGTAGTAGATAATCGTTATGCTTGCTAAGACAAAGAAGGAACAATGTTACGAATAAGCCTGAAATCTGACCAAATTATTCAGATTAGGGCAAATTTATACACTTATCTAAACTATTCTGCAGAAAGAGTAAACCTAAGTTAAGGTGACTATGAAAAACACGAAGACTTCAAGTTCTCCTTCACCATATCGATCTCACCCTCATAAAGAAACAGATCGTACTTAAGGTAGCAATTCTCTAAAATATGAATTTTAAGTGGCATTTTGCAGCCTCCATAATTCTTAGGTTTACGTCTGTGCCTTTGTTTTTTGGCTGGTAGGCCTACTTAAGTTTTCCCAAACAAACCCGAACCCAGATAAACCGGATACCTGATTTAACAACAGAACAAGGATCCACCGAGGCCACGTTGCCGAAACGCCTGATATACTTGTCGTGTTTCAGATTCCGTATTGCTATGTTGTCCTTCATCTTCTCATTGCTAAAATTACATATTCCTGCTGACGTTGCAAAAAAAGTCTTAGGTAAATGGTACAAAATGCTGATTGATGATAATTATAATAACAACAATTTTAAAAAATGACAAAATAAGTGTTGTGGACTTACTAAAAGTGGTGTTGCTAGGCTTTGCCACAGCCACATCATCGTTGGGAGCGCATTTGGCCCCCGTTACGCAGCAGTAGCCGTCACTGACGATGTCATCCTCACAAAGAGTCCTCACCTCATCCTCTCTCATCATCTCCATGCAGAAGGACAAGTGTGTTTGCTGCTCAAGGTAGATCTCTGCCTGAGAATCCATGCTGGCCTGTTTGGATCTGTTTTGGAAAGGCAAGGGATGAACAGCAGTGTGGGTGGCATTGGGTTTTCAACAGGTGACGGTCTAGTTTGTAAGCCCAATGTGTGTTTTTGGCACGCCTGCTTCTGCTTGCCGATTATGGAGCCTTTGAGTTACTGGTCTGGTGTGCAGGTGGTTTGAGAGAACAAAAACATGGAATGGCTGTGAGGGCCAACTTCAGGTTTGGTCAACTGAAGGCTGTCTTCTACCACCAATTACGAGGACGGCAGAACGTACAGGAATAAAATGAGGAACCTAGAGCACTTAGATACTCCCGCCAGCCATTTGACACAATGGTTCCAAAGACCCCCATGTTCCCAAGCTGATCATACATTTGTGAGTATTTGTAATACAGCAAAAAATGGTGCCCAGATTTAGCATATAAAGAAATTTCCAGGGTTTTATGGCTCCAGTAGGAAGCACAGGTGTACAGCTAAAATGTCTATTTTATCTGCCCCATAGTCACCATAACCGCAAAAAGTGGTGCGTAAAATTGTATCCCAGCCGCGAAATCAAAGAGCAAACGCTTATAAAAAGGGCCACTGTTTGATGTGCTATTAAACAAAATGTTTCAAAAAATGTGTGAACGCAACAACTTTCTAGTGATGGTAGTAAAAATATTTAATTATGAAGGTTCCCCAGGCAGGGCCCGACATGCATGAATATCCTTCTTATTCAGGGTAGAGTCGCCGGCGGCTCTGTCAGTCAGGACTCTATGCCCATAGCAGAAAATCGCCCGTTCTGACCCTGTGGTCAGCAGGGGGTCATCCAGGGACCACCTACTGTATGTCACGTCGCGGTCGGCGGCGAGCAGGGAAACAGGCAAGCAAGCCAGGGCAACGGGGAAAACGGGGTTTAATTGGGGAGGTAGCAAGCAGACAGGGGAACAGACAGCAACCACCATGTACAATGCACATATAGTACACACAATGACGGATCTGGGGAATATGGACTAGCACGCAAACTAAATACACAAGGTAACGAGCAGGAAATTGACAACAGCAGGTAACCGGGAGGATTCCACACGGGGTTAACGAGGAGGTGTGGTCCACGGGAGGGCGATCAGGGCTGGGCGTGACAACCTAACCCCGCTTTCTTAATTTTATGTGGCTTTGAATAACAGCGCCTGTGAAATAAATATAGTGCAAAAATGGTAATGAGAATGGAAAACAGTAAAGCGATAAAATGACTGAAATACACAGATGAGTCAAAATATTAATGCTACTCCCACATGAAGTGAATGATGTTGACTGTCTCATTAAACACAGTGGACATGTTGAACGCAAAAGAACTGGGCAGGGGCGCCGCTAGGGATTTTGAGCCCAATGGAACCACATCATATTGGGCCCCCATCCTAGACCAATCCAATGATGTTCCAAATTTTGTATGGCTTCAAGGAATAGTCGTAACGTTTCCCCCCTTTACGGTGCCCCTGGGAAAGAGAAACGACCAGAGTGACATTGATAAGAGGCAAGCAGCCAGGTTTGTGGGGTGCCTAGCGACAGTGGCCCAAAAAGGGAAAAACCCTGATTCCCTTACAGGGTGCAGGATTGCAATCGATGGTAAAAATCAGCAAAAGCGCTACTGTGCCACAAATCTCAGGTGATTTTAACCCTGTCAGTGGGTCCTGGTCTTCTCCCTCAGTGGTTAAATCTGAGTCTGAGAGGAGGGAGAGCCCTGATTGGCAAAGGAGGGGTTCTTTATTATTATTAATTATTATTATTATTATTATTAGTATTATTATCATTATTATTTACTCCTGCTTTTCTTTTTATGTGTGTTCAGCACTTTGGTGTTGGTTAAAAGTGCTTTATCAATAAATTGATTGATCGATTGACTGAATAGGCTGATCTGTATGTTATGTATTAAAGATGCAATATGTTCATCTGTGAGCATGTTACCACTTTAAAGTAATACAAGATAAACTCAAAAATGTTATCAAAAATATTTTTATTTGATATGGGCAAAGGTGAAGGTTTTAAAAATGCATCAAAGTGCTTTTTCTTCCCGATTCATTCCTAATGATTCATAATTCATTTATAAGGATCTGGCTCATCGGTGTTCAAAGGTCTATTTAAAAACTGCATACGCATTATTCTCTATTTGAATTGGAAATTAAATTGCATATATTTTTTGCAAATCAATATCATTAATCCCAAAGAAAATCACCTTAATATGTCTATTAACATGTTTAGTTATTACGCTTGTAAAATTAAGATCTTAATTCCAAATATTTAAAAATATATTTTTGATCAGTTGGTGCTATCACATTAGGCATTCATTTTGTCAAAAATTTGTTTATTTTGTTATTTATATTTATATGTGTCTGTATTTAATAAAGGACGGAATTCCTTTTTAATAATCGTATCACCAATGATCTTTCATAGACACATTATTAAACAAGCATGACGTTTGAGCCATTAAACTATTAAGATAAACACAGTAAAAAGCTGCTCATTGTAACAATTTAGATAATAAAGACAATGTTTCATCAAAAAGAACAAACACAGAACTTAGAGTTAAAACAGAATAAAAATAGAAGTGACACAATGTGACGCCACAGACAGGACAAACTATTTCATTTTACAAAATGGCAATATTAATAAACAAAATATTGATAAAGATCTGATTTCTACATTTCAGTGTTTTCTAATTTCTAAATGGCCTGATCTTTCATAATATTAACATGAGTGACTAGTGTAACAGATATTACAGACTGTAACACCAGTGACATTCTCACTCAAATAGTGTTTTTTATATAGCTGCCCCATAGGGGGTGAAGGTGACCATGTGCAATTAGCAATTAGAATTAATGACATGAAAGATAAAATTTCAATTACTCAGCCCTTACAACGCATGACAACAGTGAGGTGTAGATATTATGTGCTGCTCAGGAAACAAAATTACCAATAAATTGGAACTCTATTACACTATTTATGCCTATAGCAGAAAATCGCTGTTCTGACCCTGTGCTCGCTCCCCCTATGGGCATTATACTATGGCTTAACACGTAACACAGGTTCCATGTATTGAAATAGAATGAAGAGAGAAACACATACCTTTAAATAAAGGTAGAAAAGGTTCCTGTAAACTGCAGGGTAGTTCTTTTATTCACTGACACTATGATAGAACACAGTCAAAATCAGCAAAACGCTGCCAGAACCTTAGTGAAGAGGTCTTTGTAGGTCTGCAGTCATCGGCAAGCTTTTCCCTGGTACTTTCCTATTTCTGTCATTGCATAGTACACTGCATTACCACAAACCACAGCATTAATTTGTTCTGCTTTTTTTTTTTTTTTTTTAAACGATTTTACTTTGAAATGTGTAGCATTAGTGTTGCAGTTAGGAAAAATGGTTCCTGAATTTTAACCAGAAATTGCTTAGGATTAAGGTTAAGAATGATTAGGAAGAACCTACTAATGGCTCATGCAGTGTAGGAGGCAGAGTCGTGATGGGCAGAGTTGATAGGGTTAAACCGGTATTTGCTTGTTAGGATTGTTAGGATTGTTGTTTCTGTCCCCCCCCCCATTTTTTTTTTTTCTTCTTTATCACGGTACTAGGACGGGTGAGTTCGGAGTGGCCACACTCTTCATACTGCACGTTTAATTTAATGTAAAATAAAGTTGTCCTCCGAAGAGGGGGGGTGGTGGTTCGCAGAAAAAAAAATTTATATAAAAAAAAACAAATGTGTCATCTATGCGCATGTGTCAGGTTGGGTCTTAGACTCCACCTGTGATAACATCTCAGGCCCTGTTTCCCCCCCCCCGCCA
>JAODLD010000086.1:1612870-1635207 GCA_026781065.1 Mormyrops boulengeri | reverse complement strand
GATAAGGATAATTAAAAAATTATATATATATAAAAGATAAAGTAGTCCTCCGCAGAGGGGGGGTGGTGGAGGGCCAAAAAAAAAAAAAAACAAAAAAAAACAAACGGTATTTGCCAGGAGGGGATGTGGTTAGAGTCGGCACTCTCATAGTTGTCACGTATCCGAAAATAAAATAATGCTATTTGTTCCATATTTTCATATACATCCCCTTGCCCCCGTTTGGCAGATGGTAATCACCTTATGTGTTAATATTTTATTCTCATATTTGCCTGTCAGTGGCCATATTAAAAAGTAGTTCTCTGGACATCATGTTAAACAGAAGTAGCACCAGAATTCCCTTCCCTAAAGCAGAAGTACATGCCCTTGTAGCATTTCGACTCCTGTGATTTTTTTTAACCTTGAAGATGACACAGTCGTCTCTCCGCATGGCAGTTCAGGGAAATATGGGGGAGCAGGGGTGGAATTCAGGAACAGCTGAGTGTACAATAGGCCTATGATATCAGTCATTGAATGACATGATAAATCTGCAACTGTGTGCTGAATAAGCGGTTTCAGTCTTGCATATATACTCTAAAGGCCCTACTACAATATACAATTTCATCCATCCAAACAGCTTTCCCTGCTGAAGGCTGCCAGACATGCCCCATAATACTGCCACCAGCAGCCCCCCCCCCCCAAGGTGGGATGCATGACGGTATATAGAACTGTTATATAATCAATAACTTAAATCTTAATTTAAATATATACATATTAAGTCAGGCATACCACAGTATTTGATCTATGAACCCAATTCTTACCCTAAAATTGGTTTGGCAGCAAAAAATGAGAATAAATGAAAGTATTCTCAAGCAAAATTTATACCTGAAACCCGTAAACATTAAGAGTCTAAAGAGGACCTTTAGAAGTGCTGCAAATGAGTGATGCAAAATTATTATAAAGGTGTGAACAGGGGTTTTGTCTTTATACAACAGGCAACAATAACCATGATATTTATAGACAAACAAGTGACAAAATATATAAAATGAAAATAATGCAAGCAATCCAACAATTCACCACCCAGTGATGACTTACAGGTCCATGGAGCTAAAGAGACGGTCAAAAACACCTGGATTTCACACACCTTTGTGTTTTGGAGAACCTAAAACGGCATTCAAAAATAGAGAAGTTGTGTGAGCATGCGCTAGGCGAAATATGGTGAAAATGAACAGCATTTACAGCTTCTCCATTATTGTGACGACCGTCATATAATACATCGGCTGTGCTGATTGTCTTGTGAGATTGGCACTTCATACCACACTGTCACAAGTTTAATTCCTGTTTTGCATGGAAGATCTGGACTTCAGTTTTATCACTGTTATCCCAAACACTGTCTGTGGGTTGTCTGTCCTCATGAAATGCTTGGAGATCCTCAAAGATCTGATGAAAGGGCGGCCTGTCCTCTGGGTTCTGAAAGAAAAGCATGACTGCAATGACTGCACTTACCAGGAGAACAATTACATCCACACTGACCCTCTGGGTGCTGGTCTACAGACGTAGCCTCACCTGACACCAGCAGCTGGTGATAAGACGGTGGAGCTCCTTGCTGGCCAGCTGGGGCCGGTGTAGCCTGTAACCCTGCATGACCTTCTCAGCCACCTGCTTGTTGTCGTAGGACTCATATGGCTGCCCGCCCATGGTATATACCTCCCACATCAACACACCTGTGACCACCAGGGCACCATTATGGTCAGAGGGCTCCGACTTGGACTCAAACACAAGCACCTGCTACATCCAAAGCAAATGGATCCTATTGTGTTCAACTAAGGCTTTAATTGATGCTAACCAATTATATTTGATTCAACTGTCTTATAGCTCTATGCTATGTGATTTTGTAATAGGCAAAACCAATACATTACACAATCTAACACCAAATAGATTGAACAACCACAAAGGTAATAGTTATCACTATCCAACATACTGTGGTTGCCTGTTTTTGTGACACTCGGCTTACATTGTATTTGTAATGATTATTATTTTTATTTTTTTTGCCAGCTCCTTGTCTTCTGCAGTTTCTTGGAGAAAATGTGTCACATGTAGTAAGACCTCGAGGTAATATATGAACCAGTAGCCATTAGTCAGAGCTGTGAGGAAGGGGTCCTTCTTTATAAAGGTAAAGCTATCACTAATGTTTGGAACTTGAGCTGTCTTTCAGCTAGCAGTAGGTACACCGTCCTTGAATTGCTGGACAGTCCCTAGATGATGAAACAAGCAGTAATGTGAGGTGTGCTCAGCCGCTTTTCGCCATGCTAGATCACAAACCTTTTTTTGTTTTACCTGTTTCAGGCAAGAGACATGTGATACAATGCAGCTGTCCTGCTTTCACATAAAGTCACAAAAAGTGCTGCGTACTACAGCAAAGCTAAAACTGCAGAGGCATTCACCAGTGTCACCTACCGAAAGCCCAGACGTCAGACTTGCTGCTGAACCTGGTGTAGCTCAAAACTTCTGGTGCAGACCACCTAACTGGGAACGTGGTCCCTGCTGAGCTTGTATACTGGTCATCCATCACATACCTACATGAAAAACCAGAAGCTTCTCAGACATCAGAGATTTCTCAGAGGGGGGATTTCTCACACAGGGACGGAAATAAAGCCCACTGCCCTGCACCGGTGCTGTTGATCTGATGCTACAAACACATGGCATTTCCTGTAAGCACAGTTTAATCTAACAGGCCACTGCCTGAGGTTCTGATTAAAGGAAACCTTTCTGATGTTCATTTCGATTACCTGGCCATCCCAAAATCTGACACTTTAACAGTAAGATTCTTGTGCACCAGGCAGTTTCTTGCAGCCTGTGAGAGAAAAGAGTTTTATCTCATTATTTTGAAATACTGGATTAAAATAAACACACATCCATCCGTCTTCCAACAGCTTGTCCATTATAGGGTGGCAGGGGGCCTAGACTCTGTCCTGGGGAGCCCAGGGCAGGGGTACACCCTAGACAGGATGCCAGCCCAAAGGCTGGCGCATCTCACCAGGTCCCTGTGTATAAACTGCTGTCTCTCCAGGTAGCACATGGCATCGCACACATCCAGGCAGGTGTCCAGGAGCCGGGAGGGGGGACACTCATCTCCGTGGGTCTTCAGGTACTCCAGCAGGTTGCCATTTTCCATGTACTCGGTCACAATATAGAAGGGGTACGCATCTGTGCAGACCCCATGCAGGGACACCAGCTTGGGGTGCTTCAGCCTCCTTCCGACAGAAACGACACGCAGGGGGTGTAAATGCTCATTTCTGGCGGGAATAACCCTCAGTGAAAGGTTTCAACCCATTTGGCACCATCTTCCCTTAGTTTGATTATGAGGAAAAACTAAACTGCAATGCTGAAGCAACATCTAAACTGAAACTAAAATGAACTCATAAAAATTAAAGATCATTTTACAAAATTAGCATTTTGCAAACCAACATGTTAACAGAAGTACAGCTACTTATTTCACTTTGTGCTATTTCTCTGTAGTTTCTCTTGACGGAGAGTTGGAGTCAAGTTCATTATCATCGTTCCTCTTAGGAGCCAGTAGACAGTTATGTTGATTATCTCAGCAGGGAGAATAAAAGACTTGCATCATTATCTTGGCCTCTTCAACAAACTCATCGGTGGACATGCAGCACTCCTTGATAGTTTTGACGGCGATCTCACACCTCCCCTTCCACAAAGCCAGCTGGACCACACCAAACTGCCCACTGCCCAGCTGCCTTACAAGAGTTATCTCCTCCCGATGCAGTTCCCAGTCGCCTGTCCAGATGCAACAAAGAGGAAGTTGGTAGCACTTCCTGTCACTGTTGTGTCAGCCATGTTTTCATTGGGTCTCCCCTGTATAGCTCTGCCTTACCATAGCCTGAACTGGGAATCGTATCACTGCCCAGGGCTGGATGTCGTAATCTCGTCAGCAGTCCTGATATGAAAACATTGCCCGTTCAGAGGAACAGTCAAGAAATGCCATCTATCTACAAGGATGGACTGGTACTGTAATGTATGCAGTAGTGAAGAGCAGTGAGGAAGAGTTTACTGATTTGCTACACCTGTAACACTTATTAGAGAGTTTGAGGAATTATTTTTACACTGTGTTTAAAAACTTTGTTTTTAAAAGCAGAGGTCAAGTCTGGGACCAAGTTTAGGAAGTGTTTAAGGGGACTAACCTGCTCCGTTTAGTTGGTGGTATGCGATCAGTTTAGGGATTGAGTCAAACAGGTGATTCTCCGCCAAGTAAAACTGCTTGTCATCGGTGGTATTTATGAGGTAATGGCAAACCGTCCCTGTTGTTTTACTACCACCCAAAAAAACCCAAAATGTGACATCAGTGGGATTTCCGGTTATGAGACATGAATAGAGTTAGATAACCTTTTTTGCACCTCCTTCTGTACTCACTTGAGTGCCAGGCTGAACAATGACACAGTGTACGACCCTTTGTGGCTGGAATCCCTCACCAGAAAGGCCCCTTCTTTCCCCTGCACACAAACAGATACCCAATCACAACACTCCCGGGTCCCTTTAGACATCACCAGCAGGGCTAACCAATAGGCACACAGGTCCGAGTGCTCACAAACCATTTGCTGCAAGAGTGTCTCGCTCTTCACTCTGGACATGTTCCCTCCATACCACCTGACGGGTCAAAATTTTGGATGAGACCCAATAATACATCAACCTGACCTTAAAAGGGCCAAGGGAAGGGTACAGGTTAGATACTCACGAGTAGTCCTCCACGTTGTCAGACTGAGGGAAGACGAGGGGCTGGGTTGCTGAATGACTGTCCACATGATTGAAATGATCAGCATGATACAGGGTCTCCTCGCAGGGGTCAATGTGTCATTGACAATATAGTTGTTAAAATCGTAATTCTGATGTTAGGGCTCACTGAATGTTCAGGTGCAGTTTCGCAGACTTACGTGTCAAAGCTGATGGAACGATCTGACCAGTCTATTTTGGGTTTGTTGTTTTGTCTGTAAAGTTAAAGCACCGCAAAACCCATTAATATCGCTGTACCCTAAATTCTCACGTACAAAGCATGACCATGATTTTCTTACTCACTGGCAGTCTACAGTACAAGATCGCTTAGTCAGTCTCTTCCTTGACTCAGTGCTGTAATTAAATCAAAAGAGCACACTGGAATCAGAGTATATTTGTCTGTGGTGCCACATATCACTGACCGCAAGCCCTTTGGCCATTCAAGCTCATAAGATAAGGTTCACTGATAGGGAGTTTCCATCCAGAGCAACCTCTTGTAAGCATGCAGAGGTGACATGGGTATTGAGGAAAACAACAGAGGCTCAGAAATAAACTTCAAAGCATTTACCTCAAAACTTTTAGCGTCATCATGGAATAACACTCTCGCTCACCGTCAAACCACAAGCAACAACACCAGTGTGCACCCTTATATTGCAATTAGCATGTAATTACGGATGGAATTACAAATGGAACTACCACTGAAGTCCCTCATGTTCTGCTCTTGAGCAAAGTACTGAACATGAAATCCATCGCTAAAAATACACAATGGCTTAAAACCCACTGGGAAGTCACACTCCAGCCATCGCTTCCTCTGGTGTGATGAGGCCCAGTCAGAAGGGGACATATGTGTACACACAAAGGTTATCTTTACCCTTCAGCGTTTATGACCTTCCACCTGTCGTTTGTCTCTCCTTCAAGGACGGGCTCGGTGGCATTGTTGGATGAGGTGCCTACAAGGATTGGTGAGCTCTTCATTTCCACTGGGATGGGGGGTAGTGCCAGTCTATCCCTTCCCTGAAAGTGGCATCAAGGGTTGCACTGAGCTCCACAACAGTGAGCTGGAAACCCTACATACCCCAGCCCAGCCCTGCCCAGCCCTGACCATCCCAGCCCTGCCCAGCTCTGCCCAGCCCTGTCCAGCTCTGCCCAGCCCTTTCCAGTCCAGCCCAGCTCTGCCCAGTTATGCCCAGCCCTGCCCATACACCACCAAGCTCCATTCATGCCCCAGTCAGTCCAGCCCAACCACTGCAGTCCAAGCTCACGCAGCAATCTAACTCCATGTACCAGCAGTAATTTTGGGATCTACCTCCAAACCAGGAAGAGGTGGCAGGTTTTTGTTGAAGCCTGGTGTTGTATTTTCAGATTCACCTGCTATTATTTAAACACAAAAAACTCAACAGGGATATGCATGTTACACATAATTAAATACAGGGAGAGAAAGTGAGAGAGAAAGAGCGAGGGAGAGAGAGAGAGAGAGAGAGAGAAAGAGAGAGAGAGAGAAAGAGAGAGAGAGAGAGATAAAGCCATTAGCGTTTGAGAATAAATTGATAGTTTATCACCCCCAGCTCCAGGGGCACCGCACGTTGGCTGACCCTGCACTGTGACACCCAAGCCATGGAAAATGGGGTAGCATTCCAATGTACCTGTACTTGTACAAATGGCAAATAAAGGATCTATCATTTATTTTATCCTTTACTTACTGGTGCCTCACTCACACAGCCCCAAATGCAATACCATCATCCACCAGCAGATGGCGATGTATGCACACTAACCTGCCTTGGAAAGAGTGCAGCCAGGGGAAGCTTTCGATGTCTGTTTACAGCAGAGAAACCTCCCTTCCACATAGAAACCACTGTGGTATATCTCCATGAGCTTGGTGTTGTTCCTCGTTCCTGCAAAATACCAACATTGCACAGCCGAGCCATGACACGCAGGAGACCCAGGATGCTGTCTGCATGGCCCAATCCACAAGGCCTCACCTTCGCTCAACACCCCAACCCAGCTTCTCCGGCTGTCTTCGTCTTTTGCAAAAATATACAGGATTCCTTTATCGTAAACTATCTGCTGTGGACAAGAACCTGAGTTCATTAATATGATTCAGAGAGTGCAAACATTTGAAGAACAGAAGGCTTCAGAATGAACAATAAATGCACATGACCTGCTACTTTGCTCTAAGAGCCAGTTGTAGATGAGGAACCTTGCAGATTGTTGCAGTACTTGTGCACATTCACAGGCCAATCAGAAGCCTCGTTTGGGTACCTGAAGCTGCTTTATGTACCTGAAAAGGGAATTGCCTCTGAACAGGAGCATCGCCTTCAGGCTGCACTGTCTGCACACAGTAGATGCTGTCAATCGCCACGCTGCCTTTCTTGCCCCCTTTTTTCTAGGCAATAACATAAATGGGTTAGAGAGGAAGCACTAGGCCCAGATGATCACTGGTGAGCAGACCAGCCGACACCATCGTTGACTACAGCTGGGAAGGTGCTGAAGGTGGGCAGAGGGTTTGCTTGCCCATTGTGAGAGATGGATACCATTGGATATACACTATATGGACAAAAGTACCAGGACACCTGGCCAATACACCTACAGGAACTTGTATGACTTCCCATTCTAAATCCATAGGCATCATTATGGAGCTGGTCCCCCCTTTGCAGCTATAACAGCTGCCACTCTTCTAGGAAGGCTTTCTGTGAGACTATGGAGCGTGTCTGTGGGAATTTTTGCCCATTCATCCAGAAGATCATTTGTGAGGTTAGGCACTGATGTTGGACGTGAAGGCCTGGCTCGCAACCTCCATCGTAGTTCATCCCAAAGGTGTTTGATGGGGTTGAAGTCAGGGCTCTGTGCAGGCCAGTCAAGTTCTTCCACACCAAACTCACCCAACCATGTCTTCATAGACCTTGCTTTATGCACTGGGGCACAGTCATACTGGAACGGAAAAGGGATTTCCCCAAACTATTCCCACAAAGTTGGAAGAAAAGAGTTTGGGGAAGGCCCTTTTCTGTTCCGGCATGACAGCTCTTTTAGCTGCAAAGGCGGCCACCAACTCCATATTGATGGCTATGGATTTAGATGGGACATCAGAGCAGGGGTCACCAACATGGACCCATGGAGCACTTCTGAGCATCATTATGAGGATTCATGCAGCTGGCCTCTGTGCAACAGTACCCCCTACCGGTGTCAGTTTCAAACTCCTCATTTTGTGAACCAGTTCGGCAGAGGAGAGCACTGGTGACGTGGTGAAGTGAGACTCGCAGTGCCAGCTGTTTTATCAAACCTCCTTCATTCACTTTACATCACAGTTTGACTTTCTTTTACTTGAAAAGTCTTTCTCATTCCCTTACAAAAAATTATATAGAACATGCATTCATACTATGTTTTCTTAGCAAATTTCTCTAAATATTTTTTGGATCTCCAACTACCTTGGCATACAGTATCTTGCCCTCCTATGTGACAACTACACTTAACAATGTCCCAAAAAGCTAAGCTAAGTCGAATAAAAGGCTTTTATGGTTTCATGGTGGAGTTTTGTGTTATTCCAATACAATCCCTGTGGTTCACAATGTCAGTTAAAAACTTATATAGATAAAGGAAATTATTCAATGACAGTTACAAAAGATATCCACATTTTATTCAGGCCTATATAGCAAAATTAGGAATATTAAACTTTATATGTGCATTTTGACCCTTTACATTTTTGCAGGATCATTGGACATCCAACAATAAAATTGAATAGTTAATGCATGTGGTTTTTAAAATTCATCTTACTTTACATCTTTTATGCATTGGTATCTGACTCAAACGTTAAATACTCACCCCCTTATCATATTCGTAGTAGGTTATGCAACTCCTGGTGAGTTCGAAGAGCCTGTATTTGTAATTCCTTGGGGAGATTCTTTTCTTCTGTTGAGACATTTTCATCAGGACCTCCGCCTTGATAACACTGGGTTCCATCTTAGCCGTCCCAATAAAATGTGACTGTGAGCAGAGGTGGTCATGCAGAAACTACTGAATCACTACTGCTTGTCAACCTTCTTCTTTAATTCATTCATTCATCTAAGCTCCTCTTTCATCACTGGTGAAAAATCTTGAATATATCATGTCTGGTAAAAGACAAAAAAGCCCCTGAAGACTCCAAGCACTTTGAACATCACTGGGGCATAACCATGGCCCACCAACCTCCAGACCAGATCAGGAAGCAGGTGCCTTTCAGTAGCACATCCCCAGCTACCCCTGCTCAATGCTAAAAGCTGTGCTTGGAACAGACACCTGTTTGTTTTTCTGATTAATGATAAACTTGCATGTTCACAATGGGCACTTTTATGTCACCCGCTCTGATTATTTGCATAGGCCTTTCTGCATCTGATTCCAGCTAGAGGGTTTTATTACCTATTGCTTGGACTGAAAACCTTAACACAAACATTTCAATAAAATTTTTACAACTGCACATGAAGTTAGCAATGAGTTTATGATAGTTCTGCTGAATATATTCCATGATAACACTGTTTTTAGATAGCTCACTTACCAGCTACCCAACAGGAGCTTGCAGTATCTAAAAGCAGCCTTGGTTTTGCAGTTCTGTGAGGCATCAGCCTAAAAGATTACTTTTTCAGTTTGTTCCCAGTTCTACTGCTTTCTTCCACCTTAATCAGCTTTTCCTTTTTCACACTCAAGGAAATGTGGTTCTTTTTGTGTCAAAATAGTTGTGTTTTGCATGCAGTGACCTCAAGACAAATGGCTATTCAAATCATTTTGTTGTGCTTTAAAGCTAAAGGTTGCACCACAGTGTTTTGGTACTACAGATGGTCAACTATAAAATTTTCTGCTTCTGATGCGAAAAACGACAGGGGAAGAGTCTGTAATAAACCACCTTTTTTACAGTGAAGCTCACTGGGGAAAATGTGCATTCACTCGTCTCCAGGAAGCAGTGTTGGAGGAAATGATCATTGACAGATCACAGGGCTGTCAACACCCCTGCAGGGATGTTCGAGGCAGACAGATAGACTGTCATGGAAATACTGTACTTACTCTTTGAGAAGATCAGACAGGAAAAAAGATGTACAGACAGAGTGGAAAGACAACCTTTCAAGATTGCATAGAAAGACAAGCTTAACAACTGTGAGAACTACACAAGGATCGCAATGTCTATACTGAAGAAAGCGTTCAACAGGATCATCTTAAACAAAATGAAAGGCTATGCTGACAGTCAGCCATGTGACCAGCAAGGTGGCATGTGCAGAGTCCGGCCCTGCACAGACCAAACTGTTATGCTGAGCATGATGACTTAGCAGTCAACGGAATGGAAAGTCCCTACTCTACATCAATTTCACCAATAATGAAAATCTGAGAGTCTGGGCAGAGAGACACTTGGAACGTTTGTGGACATTATGGTGTAAGAGTCAAGCTTATTATCATCATCAAGAATTCATATTACATAGTGACCTTTGGAGTACAGTGAGGGCCAGATCCAGGCGAGGGTCCCTACTTTCACCTGTCCTCTACTTGTTTGTAATTGACAGGATGTAACTGTGTAAAAGTGTCTGCAGCTAGAAGGTGTGCATAATGATTCTTTACATTAGAAATGCTGGCAATGGCATTTAAATAGTGATTTTAACATACAGAAGTGAAACAGTAAACATATAGATATCAAGGTTCTCCTCATGTCCTGTATACTTTCAAATTGATGCTGAACTCAGTGCACATGGTTGGTAAATGACAGCTCTGTCACATGCAGGTGTGAAGGTACTGGCTGAAAAGGCAGCTAATAAGAGGAACTGTGGACAGTAGTGATCTGCTACTAATACCCTCCCTTGGGGCATGGGGAAGGGGGACATCCCCACAAGGGTGTTCTATCAAATGTTCCTTCATGTTGGGGAAGGCATTGAGGCGAGTAGGGTTGTCATGGCAATGGCTCTCACAGGGGCCCAGATTGCCAACGTCACACCCTGAGTGGCTGTCATCTTCTGTCCTTTGGATGAGACTTAAAAGCAAGGTCTTGACTCTCTGAGGTCATAAAATATCCCTGGGCATCTTTCAAAAGAGTAGGGGTGGTACCTTGATGTCCTGGGTAAAACTGCCCACTGTGGCCATATCAAATCTGGCCTCCTAATCATCCCCTCTATCAAATTGGTGAATTTTCTCCTGCCCCTTCACTACCATAGGTACTGTATGGTGAGCATACTGGCACAGAATGGCTGCCGTCACATCATCCAGGTGGGGGCTACACAGTGATTGAAGTGGCTCCCCACTGGTTCTATAAAGTGCTTTGGGTGACTTGAAAAGTGCTATATAAATGTAACATTCATTCATTCATGGTGAGGGGCTTCCTAGAGGACTGCATGCAGCTTTTAGTGCATTTTAAGCACCAACAGGACCACAGCCCCCCCCCGGTGGTTCACCCACAAAAATGATTTACATACATAGGCTGGTCTGTCTAATAAATGATGAACTATAGTTTTGAAAGTCATGGCAGGCAAGATTACCAGTATTGCCTGATTGGATCAATAGGAAGCAGGTTAAGCCAATCAGTAACTGAGAACAAACCATAATCCCACCCAACACACGCTTTGAAGTCTTTCCCCAGTAAACTATGCGTTTTCATTGTGTTGTAGCACTTGTTTAACAGGGCTAATAGGAAAGTGAATTATGTAAATCTTTGAAATTCAGGTGATGTCAATTTCTGAGACAAACAAAGAATCTTCTGGTTCTTGTCAGAAACAACTGCCCATCAGCAAGTGACAGTATAGTACAGACGCTCCTCTACTCACGTACGAGATACGTTCCGAACAGCCGTTCGTGACTTGAAATGTTCGTAAGTCGCTATTCAACATCATTTTAAGGGTATACACAAGTACAAAGAAAACTTCATTCGTATGTCTGAAAGTTCGTAAGTAGAGGCGCGTCTGTACTTTTCCTGAGTGAGTAGTTCTTAGAAGTAATAATTTTTTTCCAAAATAAACTAATGAATAAAAGAACCATACTGTAATCAAAGGAACAGTGAAAAGCATATTGTTCTAATTTCCCAACTTGGTTTCAGTATTATAGTATTGAATACAGTGTAAGGAACAAAAACATTTATATTCTGGGGCATAATGACGTGGCAAGCAAGTATTGTAAATGACAAAGATTGTTGGATGCGTGATTATTGTGAACAAAAAATTGTGAGGCTTTTAAAGGCTTTGAATTAAAGAGACTTTGTACTTCTTTCAAAATTAACCGAATTATGAAAACAAACAGAATTCAACTCTATAATGTTAAGACAACTAAGGAATGTTTAGCTCATTACAGCAAAGAATCCACTGTGTGTGCTTGCATGCCTACCTGCTGTGTTGGAGAGAGGGTGATGTGGTTGAAAGCAGACAGACTCAAGCTCACATCGCTGCAATTGCCCTTTTGCAGGTGATGTCACCTGACCCACAGGCCACACCCAATCATGTGCAGGCGAGCCCTGCTCTGTCAGACAGCCCCCTCTCATATGCAAGCTGCACGGGACATGGTCAGAGAATCTTCCCCGCAGTAGAAGCAGTTGAACATGGGTAGTGTAAACCACCTGGCAGTCAATTACCCCCATGTGGAGAGAGGCATTAAGGTGACAGCCTGGCCTACCTGTTACAGTTGCACAATGAGCAAAGCCTTTGTAAGCTGCTGGCCCAGATCCGCTGGGTCCGGAAGGGCAGTGTCATGACCTCTCACACTCACACACATGTGCTCCTTCCATGGCATTGGCAATTTGTGTTTTGTGGGCGGTGACAATCACAGGAGAAGGGTGTCAATAAACAGGGGTGCACATAACTGGTGCGAAAGTACGCATTCACCTTTAAGAACGATACATGCGACAATCGATTATTTGTAAAAGCGCAAATGCGTACTTATTTTATGTGCATTTGCGCTGCTATGACAAGAAAATACCTTGCATTTTAACCCGTATATCACAAATGAAGTAGAGTTAGCATATGAAGATTAAAATACATTGTATTTTGTTTTCAAAGCACATAAAATAAGTACGCATTTGCGCTTTTACAAATAATCGATTGTCGCACGTATCGTTCTTAAAGGTGAATGCGTACTTGCGCACCAGTTATGTGCACCCCTGTCAATAAAGCCCATCTGTTATTACAGGAGCTTCTTGGGTGTCTCAAGAGATTCACAGAGCTCATCAATACCTAAAATCATGAGCTGTGCCCCCCCCCCCACCACAAAACAG
This sequence comes from Mormyrops boulengeri, assembly GCA_026781065.1. Classification (NCBI taxonomy): domain Eukaryota; kingdom Metazoa; phylum Chordata; class Actinopteri; order Osteoglossiformes; family Mormyridae; genus Mormyrops; species Mormyrops boulengeri. The sequence continues at coordinate 1,622,243 of JAODLD010000086.1, read as the reverse complement.
ATTCCTGCTTAAATGATTAATGACTGGATTGTTTATCATCTTACATAACAGTCGTGCATATATCAACTGAGCTTGTGCAACGGGAATCTTGTTTCAGACTGTAGAGTTACTTCCCATACAGTATCTCTTCCTGAATGACTTACCTCCTACGCCATGGCCTATGCTTCTGGGAATAATTCAGATCCATCTAAATTTAGATGATTAATATCCCATAAGATAAACCGACTGTTACTGTGATCAGCGTACCAGTCACAGAGACTGAACGTTTAAACTTCCCTCTACCGATAATTTCACTTTAAAACATCTGTTCTTGCTATTTAAAATGACGTTAAAGCCTTAAATCCAAAGGTTGACAGTGCCTTGTTATTATTTTGGGAAAAAATAGTAACTAAAGCTACAGCATGCTGTCCCTGAGGTTGTCATTCCCAGCCAAACTATATACTGTATAAAATACAGTAAATAAATTGTTATATGTTGAGTGTATATAGCCTATTTATGTTTCTCACACTGATATCAAGCGTGGTTTGCTGGTTGTATGAATAGATACTATGGTTGGAGTGTAGGGGAATAGGTCAGTTTAGATCTGATGGTGGGTTTGCTGTGAGTATACCAGTCTGGGCTTCATTAAAAGGGTAATGATTTTGTAAGCATGTGGGGCAAAAATTATGGAAATTTTGATTGTGTAGCATCTCTGACAGGGTGAGACTTTATCTTTGCATTCTCTGCTTGTAGAGTCTAAAGGTATTAATGAACAGGTTTTGTTTGGGTTTTCAGTTGTTATTTTGAAATCATTCATTTACCTGTTTATCTTCAGTAAAATGATTCCCTTAGATCAGTGATTCCCAATCTGGTCTTCAGGGGACCCACAGTCAGTCCAAGTTTTTGTCCCCCCCCCCAAATGTGGAGCTACTGAAACCATATCTGGAAACATCCTCTAAACGGCAGCAATGGACAGACAACAGGATTTGGGTGACAACTGGCTGCAAACTGCTTAGAAGCCAGGACTGCCTGCTTACAGATTAATACTTACTTCTAAATAATGGTCTTGCCTGCTTCCAGTCTTCAACTTACTTTCTGTGTTTCAGATCCTGGAAGAATGTCTGTACATTTTCCCATCTCCAGGAGGGCTGTGGGTGTCCATTTTGCCTGACAGTACAATATTTTGCACTCCAGGTACTGCGCAATCTTCTGACAGCACACAGCAGTATGAGAAAGCACATTACTGTAGTCGGTTTAATTTGCCTGTACTGGTGTGATTTCTTTTTTACTGGAGCCTTTTCAGAAGTGGAAAAAATGCATCATTAGTGCACATCCTTTGTTTATGTTTTTGATTAAAACTTATCACAAAAAAAGTTAAATAATAAAAAAGGTTTTTTTCCAGCTTCCCCAACGCCATTTCTCATTAATAAAGTATACTTTCATAGCAACCCTAAGTTGTTCAAGGGCATCATGGTTGAAGAAAGTAGGTCATGAGACAGAACAAAGATTTTTAACAGTTTTTACAGGGACTTTGGCAAGAGGGAAATTGTTCTTTTCTAATTAAAAAAGAAACCAAGAAACAACCAGATGTTCAGCTAAACGACCTGGCAAACGATTGTCAGAACAGCGTTCTCAGAAACCCTGCCAAAATTAATATTAGGTCACTCCCATCTAGTGCGATTTATTAAACACAAGTTAATAATTGCGATTCTTGTTATTATACACGCTTATTTCATCATAACTGAAAGATTTTCTTAGCACTGTCAACAGGCCCGTAAAATCAGTGTCAGTAATGCGTTACTTCTGCTCTCACCAGACAGAAGACCGACCTGCAACCTCCACCACATATGAAATAGTGCATTAAAAATAACTTATTTTGAAAACACGCACCTCACTGTGACTTTCGGGGATTTCGTGTTTGACCATTTCCGCCCATGCGCAGATAGCACACTCGGCGCACGGTAAGTGCAATGTCCCACGGACTGCGATCTTCGTATCAGGAAACAACCTACCGTACGTCACGGTCCTTGCACGCAGAAAATGTCAAAGATGCTGATGTAGCTCTGTCAGTTTGCAATTTGTGTATTTCCCCGATGTAGCTATAAAACATACACGCGATGTTAAATATTTCATATATGTTAACTTGCGAAGCGTTTCGTTTTGCTTGTTTACAGCAGCGTGACTAGGTCCAGAGGAATCTACATAATGCAAAGAGATCATATAGCCAAACAGGTATGGTTCACCCGACAGTCCGGTTTGACCACATTCTGGCACCGTACGAAGCGATTAATCCTAGTAACTCCGACCGGACCAAATTTTGCAGTGAATTATTTAATTTATTTCTTAACCAAATTCCCTCTGCTGTAATGATTGTTTTTAATATTTAGTGGTATCACTAAGGTAAGAGTAACAGAACAGTTTTGTTCGTGGTAATTTTCGCAATAATAAATGGCAACCCTATTGCTTTTTGTTAAAACTATATGGTAACCTTACCTAGCTTACCTTACTTTAAAAAACTTTAAATTAGATTTCGAATCTCGTTGTCATGTTTAAGCTAATTAGTCAATACACGATATAACCATATAACACGTTTGGTATAATTCCGTACGATATACAGTGCTTTGTTGTAAACTGCATGTTCACTAGATAAGTCAGATTTGAAAAACATGAGCATGCGCGCCATGAGAGCAAGAAGAGTCGTGAAGACTGTGCTAAGTGTGGAGCAGGAGGAGGGCGTCGGGGCCCGCGTCCGCCGGAGCATCGGCCGAAAGGAGGTGAGCTCTCCTGCCCTGAGTCACAGGCGTCACCTATCGAAACATACCCCGGTCTGCAGGATATACTTCGCGTGGCAGATTCACTGCGACGGCCGTGTTATATACAGATGTCACCTTTTTCCTGGATGGTTCCTCTTTGCTTAGTCACCTTTCTCTCTGGTTACAGCTGAGGAACTTGGATCCGTTTTTGATGTTAGACGAGTTTAAAGTCAGCAAGCCGGCTGGGTTTCCTGACCACCCTCACAGGGGATTTGAAACCGTAAGTCCAGTCAAGTCTTCACCCTGGCACAAACCCTTCAGTCTGTTCACGTCGTTTTTGGTGCGGCATATTTTAACAAACAACTAAACTATTGTGTTTTCTGGAATTTTTGTGTGGGGATTACTCTATGAAACATAATGGTTAAATGTTTAAAAACTGGCTGTTATCAACATGAACATGCAAATGTTTTACACGGTCACCATGGAAACGTGAAGATTTTCCGTAACAGCAGTTTCCCCCTTTGTGGCAGTGCTTCTAATGGTCTCCACGGTGACCTCGTGTAGGTGACCTACCTCTTACAGGGCGTTTCTGCTCATGAGGATAGCTGTGGACACAGTGGAAGACTCGGCCCTGGGGATCTGCAGGTGATGACTTAGTGCACATAGGATAAAAAGAGAGATTTTCACTCAAATGTGTATAATTAACTGGTCAGTATTCTTATTTCCCTGGTACACAACAGAATTGCTTGCACTAATTACAAAGATAGCAAAATGACCTCATTAAGGAGTACCATCTAACAAGACAAGGTGTCTGTAAACATGCATGATATATTGGTTCACATATCGGTATCATCTGATATTTGTTAAAAATCAAGATATGAGTATCTTGGTCGACATTTAAGTTTTATCAGTATTAAAAATTAGCAGCACCAGAGCTAAACACCTAACTATGAAAATAATGGTGGCAATTGCATTTTCCGTAGTGATAGACTAGGAATTCCATCTAAGCATTTACCACTTAGAAGTAAGGGTGCCACTTTCAAAAGGAAGAAATAAGGGATAATAAAATCTGTCAAACGGGTAAGGGATGGGCGGGGCCCAAAAATACAGGAGAAACCAGCGTTTTATTTTACAATATGGGACGCTCCTGTAAAGGATGATAGGTAGCAGCTCTACTAAGAAGAGGTCTTGAAGTACCGGCCTGCCGGATGGTTTTATGTGGCCCATAACATGTTTTCATTCATTATTAAACCTGGCCAGCAGATCATAAGTAATAAATGAAGACCTTCAACTGTAATGTGATGTTGAGTTGAGTTTGACTGTCAACGACCATGAGATGTGAGGTGGACACATGGTGTTTGCCGGTCAGTTTGATGGTCGATGGATGCCCGGCGGTAATGCGAGGGTCTGTCCGTGTGGGCAGTGGATGACGGCGGGCCGCGGGGTGGTCCATGCGGAGATGCCCGTGTCCGACGAGCCCATCCATGGTCTCCAGCTGTGGGTGAACCTCAGAGCAGCTGACAAGATGGTGGAGCCACAGTACCAGGAGATTAAGAGCAGGGATGTGCCCAAGCCCAGCCAGGGAGGAGTTACCATGGCCGTCATCTCTGGGGAGGGACTGGGAGTCAAGGTGAGGCCTCATATATAAGTCCATCTTCGCATATGGTGATGGGGAAGTACAAAATGCCTCATCATAAGTGAATGCGAGATGGGAAGAGAAGATGGGGCTGTGTATGTTTAAGATGCTTGATTACACAAAAACATCATGTAAATGTAAAAGCTGTATCAACTACATACACTAAGAAATTATGTGCATCTCCAGCCTGTAGGCCTATATTGTAAATCAAGGTTTTGATTTGTTTCAGCTGAGACTGTGAAATGGCCGATTGGTGGTATTTTCACCACCAAATGCCACTTACAGAAAATAAGTAGGCAGTTCCTTCAGGCAAAAAGGAACGTTGCTTCAAAATATGAGGTGTTGAAACACTGGCAAGGCTGGGATCCTGTGTTTATTGGAGAAACTTTCTCCTTCACCTAATTCCTCTACCACAATGTTCTTGTGTTGTTTTGTGACTAATATTTCTTCTCTTTATAAAAGTTATAATTTTGCATTATATAACAAACAGAGGCTTGGAACTTTTTAGATTTTAGATTTAGATAGGTAGTTAAACCTGTCATTTGTTATTCAGTACTTGTTCAAAGTGAAATTAAGCATGAAATTTGGCACATTTTGTCTGTACTCTATATATTTATACCTGGACTTTTAGAGGTTATTAAAGATTGCTTACTTAAGAGCATGATTGCAAATGTCTGATCATGCTCTGGCCTTATGAGTTGCCATTTGGATGCGGGGGCTCATTCAGTATGATAAAACTACCTTTCTGCAATCAAGAGGAGAGCAGAGAGCCAGCGGAGTATAAATAATGTGAGATTTCTTTGCAGTTGGCATCCAGTGTAAGCAGCAGCGAGCATGATTTATGCTTTCGAAGTTAAAAACTCGGCTGCCCTCTTAAGACTCCTCTGCGGCGTAAATGCAGAGTTGGGGCCTATGATCTATTATCTGAAATCGTCCACATTAATTGAAATCACAGTAGTGTCTTTGCTTCAGTCTGCTCAGAGCCCCGCCAGGAAATGGGAAACAGATTTATGTGGAAATGTGCTTTTAATGGTTTAAATGGTAATGTGTCTTCCTGTTGGGCTTGTGTGGGGCAGAAGAAGTTTAATACAATTGCCAGGGTTAATGCAGGCCAGACACCCTGCTTCCCCTTTCCCAGAGACTGCGGTGGTGGGATTTCCATGTTGGGGCCCTCGCAGCGTGACTGCTGTAATCCCCTGACGTCGCCATAACACCGAAAGGCTGTTAGTATGGCTGTGCGCTCGCATGGACTGGCTGTAATTTAGTCTGGGGTCAGAGTTCGTACAGCCAGTAGTACTGCTGGAGGGTTTCTGCTGCCTGTAAGTGAGATTCAAAGGACAGAGCCATCCACGCTCTCATAAATGCTTCAGTGAGGGGACTGTTTAGATTATTGGATTAGTTCTTAAGAGTAACACTCTTTCTTATTTGCAATGTTTGAATGGCACCTTCGCCTGTCCCAAAGCAGCCGTAAAACTCCATAGTATGCAGACTAATGACTTTGTGCGTCACTGAGAAAATGGTCCAAGTTAAAAACTCTGGCAGGGAACCTTTAACTTCAGTGAAAATAATCAAGTGGGCTTTTCTGCATCTAAATTTACAATATTCAGTCTTGTTTTGTTTTCTGTTTACATTTTTACTCACAAACGTTAAACTTTGGTAACCTCTTGGAAATTTCTTGCCATATTACTAAGAGGGAAAAGCAAGAATTGGACACTGGGAGCAATGAAGTTCATTTGGATATGGATGTCTTCCAGTCAGATAAATAATATCATGCAATGCCTAATGTCTGTGTTTGTTTCTTCAGAAACCTGTCCAACTCCTTTTCCTTTCTTGCAGTCCAAAATCTACACAAGAACCCCGACAACTTATCTTGACTTTAAACTGGATTCTGGTGCAAAGCACACTCAAACAGTGGCATTAGGTGAGAGCGGAATCAACTTTTTAAAAAAATAAAAAATGTGTTAAATGATACCTTACATATTAACTATAAAGGAAATTACTCCTCAACATTAGTATGTGTTTTGCATCCTCTTTGGTCCGAATAATATCACTTTACTGAGTATGACTGTGGCTGAGGACATGCAATCTGCAACCTGAACATTGCTATTGTGAAGACATCTGCTGGGTCCTTCAGCAGTCTCCCTGAATAAAGTACTAAACCTTCTACAAGCAGGTGAAGTAAACATGTCCTCAGAGGAGCAATTATGAATAATAAAAGGCCACATGTTTTAAAGTGCTTCAGTATCATGTATCATGGTACCTGATTTCTGTAAACAGGCAGACTTAAATCTGCAGCACGGATTTGAATTCTATTAAAATGAGATCCACATTTTTATGCTTATTATAAAGTGCTCCAAATCTGCCTTCAGTTTCCAAATCTACCAACAAGGTGTGTAAGCCTTCCTGGACTCCCAACAGAAGCTCAGAATCTGTTAACCCCAGATTTTCTCAAAAGCAGACAACGTCAACTCTGACCTCTCACAGGGTGCCCCGCAGTCACAGTTCTGTCAAAGGCCCTTTGTTCTCGAGAGCAAGAGCACACTGTCGGTCACTGGGATCCTGTTACCCGTGGTGCCTGTAACAATTGACGGAATTAATGTTGCGTTTTGGAAAGTGTCAGTTACTTGTGAAATGCTAAATTGTGTCCTAGATGGTTAGGAGTTGACATCATATGTTTAAATTGTCTAAATAGATTTGATAAGTGAGCTTGATATGACATGATAAAGGGAAAAAAAATCCAAAATCTGAACTTGACATTTGTACCAATAGAAGTACAAAATCAATCGGTTGGTCTTCTGACAATCAGAGAGCTTTAAAGTCAAAGAAAGTAATACGAATCAGATTCAGACATTCTATGTTGCGTTTTTGGTCAAAAATGTATTTTTGGAGAATTTGCCAGCAGGTTAATTGGTTCATTTTAGATTTTTCTTTTCCTAGGGTGGACATCATTCATCTACACTCTTTCTGGATGCCTCCATGTTGGTGAGTAAGCATAATGTGAACCATCCCGCTAGCTGACCCCCCATAAGGTGTACGAGTCATAAAAGGGAACAATAATCAGGTAAATAGGAAATATCTCACCACGTCCCAATTGCGTGGCTTTGAAGTTAGAAAGCAAAGAGGGCCCCTCAATGTTACACGTCCTCTCATTAGCTCTATGGCCTTCCTGCCACTGAACATCCCTGGGGCAGAGAATAACATGAGTTTATTTAACTTGAGTTTTCCCCCGTTTCCTTTGAAGGTCCTGATATGGATCAGAGGAAAATAGACCCACATCACACAGTGGTGCTGGATGATGGTGACTGTGTTGTCGTTCAAAATAAGGTACAAGTGTAGCACACAGCATAATGGCAACCAAAGTTTAATTATATTGCATTTTTATTATGTTTCATTTTCTCCATTGCACAGCTTTGTTGGGCTGTTGTAAGTAAATTTCCATTTATTTACACTTTTAATATTTTAGGGACCTGAACTTTGCCACTTTGTGCTGATTGCTGGAGAACCAATCAATGAACCCATTGTCCAACATGGTAGAGTAGCTTTCATTTTTACTTGGAAGAAGAGTGGGTGCTGTTTGTATTGTATTAAACTGCTGTCTACAATTTGAATTAAAACTGTATACCCATAATTGTTCTTGATAAACTTTAAAGCTGGTCTGGTTACAGGAACTAACCAATGTGGATTTTTTTTTGGTTTCTTTAAGGTCCTTTTGTTATGAATACAGAAGAAGAAATCAATCAAGCAATCAAGGACTTTCGTTCTGGGACCAGTGGGTTTGAGGGGGCGAAAGATTGGCGATCGAAAATAGGGGATACCTGAATTAGTTACTACTAGGTTTTCTTCTATCATAACCATGTTTAAGAATGGAAGACTCGCTGTGTGTTCTTGAACATTAATCTCAGTTCTATATTAATGTACCTTTAATTATAGAGCTTGATCTTAATGGGTTGATAAATTTGGCTGCTTATATCTTTACATAAAAATAAATGAGCTATGATGTAATGTATTTTTATAATATAATTTGTCTAGAATTATTTTAGAAAGAAAATGTATGAAAGCACTATTTTTAAAAGAACTGCAACATCATACAGCTGTTTCACTGTTGAATTTTTGTATATGAGAGCACTGTGTAATATATGGTGTTAGATGGGCTCTGTAGTTAAACATTTCCTTTGGAACTTGGAGTAGAACTCGGTGATAGATGAATGTGATGATATTTAATAAATCACGCCTCTTCTGTAATAATCAGTGTGTCTACATAGTATGCAAACCACTAAAATTGCCAAATTACAGTAGCTCTGAGTATTACACAGAAGATCAGCTCTTAACTGCTACTGAGAGGAGATATTATTCTGTGCTTCATGAGACGTCCACCCAAATAATAGTGGTCTCCACCATTAGCAAATCAGCCTCTCTTTCCATCTCTCTTCTCCCAGTGGCTGAACACACTTCTCCCCATTTGGGCGGGTCAGAGCTGGGGGAGGCCAGGCCTACTTTGCAAAGTCTGGATCTCATTTACACCACATGTTCCTCTATACTGCCCCATGAGCTGAGACTGGGAAAACAGAGATGGTGGATCCAGTGACTTAGGGAAGATAGGAGAAGCCTTTGACCACGCAGGAGGGGCACTAAACTCTGCTTTCTGACCTTGTTTTGACCCATAATCCTATCTGCCTGCTCCTGGTGTTTTGGATGCGAGAAGCACTATCTTTACTCTTCTGAAGTTGATTGGATGCAGCTATGATGTACGTACTAGGATGCTCTCTGGCTTTCCCTGATAAACTGCCCTTGGACCTGAAAATCTCACCGGTAGCTCTACAGACATCTCTGGTCTTCTTTGGCCATGCTCCATAGCGCCTCTATGCCATCTCCCAGTGGCACCCATTCCCTTCAAATGGGTCCACAGTCATAGGCTGGCATGTACCCCAAGTTACATGCACGTGCTGCCCAAGGAACTCTACACACTCATTGGGGCCTCTACTCTCACCCCCCCCCCCCCCCCCCC
>JAODLD010000086.1:1573836-1599228 GCA_026781065.1 Mormyrops boulengeri | reverse complement strand
AATCTTATCTAGCTCAGATTTAAAGGAACCCAGGGTTTTAGCTTGCACTACACTAGCAGGAAGACTATTCCATACTCTAATTACACACTGTGTAAAGAAGTGCTTCCTCAAGTTCATTTTAAAATGTTCTTCATGAATGTTTATACATTTTAAAATGTATTTCATTGGCAGTGTAACATTAAAGTAGGATTAATGTCTGTTCTAGCTCTGAAATCTAATCGTAATTAAACTTTTAGTATTGTAAGAGCTGATTAATTTCCCTGGAGTCACCCCCCCGGCCCCCCTCGGCCAGTCCTCAGTTTTTGGTTCTAGGCCACCACCTGCACACCGGACCCAGGTAACCAAGGGCATCATGGCTAGTTCACTAGTACAAACATGGTGGTGATCAGGGGTTAAATTAGAATCAGAGACATGGGGGGCCCTGTCAGGTACAAAGTAGAGGAGGGAGGGCATGCTGAATAAGCTACTCTGAACATTAATTAACATTTAATACTAATCATATGTTTTATAGTCACAGTATTAAATATGTAGTGTGTTCATGTATCAGCATGTAGTCACCACTTTAAAGCAATTTAAAATAAACTGAAAATGTGATCAAAAGTTATTTTTATTTGATATGATTATTGTACATATTGCATAGTCAAATGTACTGAAATCTTTTGAAACATGTAAGGCAAGGTGTGATTTGGACATAAGGATGTGGAGCTGCACTCCAGCAAGGTGTGATTTGGACATAAGGATGTGGAGCTGCACTCCAGCAAGGTGTGATTTGGACACAAGGAGGCAGAGTTGGGTATCACTGGTCTCTGTCTATAACTAAATCCTGGTGGTGATGGAATAAACTCGAGGAATCTAAGCAGCTAATGAAAATTAACGTTGAAGCTCATGATGGTGATTTTTAGCACAAAAATGACCTTTTATTAAACCATTCACTTTGAACCTTTTACAAAATTTTGGGACACAAGATTAAGGATGCAGTGCTGCATTCTGGCAAGGTATGATTTGGACACAAGGAGGCAGAGCTGTGCTCCAGCAAGGTGTGATTTGGACATAAGGAGGCAGAGCTGCACTCCGGCAAGGTGCGATTCGGATATGAGGCGGAGCTGGGTATCACTGGTCTCTGTCTATAATTAAATCCTGGTGGTGATGGAATTAACTAAAAAGAGGAGATGGAGGGAAGAACCAGAGATGGAGGCTGTTATCACTCACATTGACAGGGGAAGGTTTCTTTATAAAAGTTCAGTCGATGTTTCCCATTTCCAGACATCTTCCTGTGTTCCTGGAATTTTGCTGAACACTTTGGTCCACTTCCTTTCATTGCTTTACTGCGCCATAACACAGGGTAGCAGCCAGTCTGCGGGCTGGTTTAAAAACCGCACCTGCACAGTGACCTTTGCAGAGGTGACCACTAAAGCAAAATTGTCCAAGTGTTTTCAGTCAAGAGGACATTCTGCAGAACTCTGAAGCACTCGCTCTGTTAACTCAGTGCTGCCATTTCATAAATATGGATAATTACTGAAGGTACTTTAGTTATGTTTTTCAGTCTTGAATCTTCGTATTTATGTCCATGTAATGGTTCCTTTTCTGGTCTTTCATATCTAAACATCTAAAATTGTCTAGTAACATTTTGTTTATCTAATTTATCTGCTGATTTTTATCCGAAGAGACCCTTCAGAGTCATTAAGTCCAGCGACAGCCTCTGTGGATGAAGCATAAATGGGTTTTAGCCTATTTTAGTCTGCATACTGTGCATTAAGGTTACATAAAGGGCATTCAGACCATCACAGTTACTGTTTGTTTGCCAGGCTGAATCTGATCTCAAATTTTTCCAATTTAGTCACAAGGGGGCGGCCTTGAACAACCAGGACTGTCTCTGTCTGTGATCTGTTGAGGCTGAACGTTCACACACTGTGGCAAAGAGGAAACTCATGTATAAACATACAATGCCTTCATCACAGGTGGGACCTGATACCATCGCTAGCAGCAGAGACTGAGCAAACCTGACTACCCTTTAAATGATGTGGTGCACATTTCAGATCACTCTGTTTTTGTTTTGGCTGAACGTATATTTTTATATACTTTTTTATTTTTAACGAGAATTACAAATAAATTCACTTTTGTACTTTGATGGTCATGCATCACAGCCCAGTACAACAATGAATAAAACACACAGGGCAACAATTTCAAACATTTTCATGCTTTTAGAAGATGCAGAAAAGACTAACTGTAAAAATGAAGGCAATTTATATCTGAAAAATGAGAGGAGGTCCACAGATCTCCAGTTTGTGAATTTTCGTTGGCACTCTCAGACCGCCTGTGCTGTTCATCCAGAAGAGCCCGAAACAGGCTTGACTGATGGCCTCTCAGATGGAGAAAAATCCCCAGGGACTCAACCGCGGTCACACCAGGCAAAAATGACTGATCACGTTTGGTTCACAGATAAGGTCGCTTCTGAATGATTCCATCTCCATCTTCCCAGTCTCTGCATAAGCTAACAGCACAGAAAAATCCACCATTGTATCAGACTGCAGGTGAGACTCAGGCTGCCTTCAGACTCAGCTCTGTAAAACATGACGGTTTCACAGGTGATTTTGCAGTTTAAAACCTCCTGTAGTAGCAAGAAGAAGGTTGTCAACATTAGCATAAAGTGCTTGGTGTATAGCATAACAATTTCTTGGTAGTAAAGAAGTAGATTTACACAACGATCTTTAAATACCCAAAAAGGGCTCATTTTATACCATACACCTCTCAGGTTTTCCTGTAAATCCAAAATTGTTGGCTGTCTGTGTTCATGTGTTATATGTTGTGCTTTGGTCTGCAGAGGAACAGGGACAAGCAAAAATGAAGGGGGTCTTAAGATCACTGCAGCTTTTGCTCAATGAATAAAATATCGTGACGAGCCCTGACAGCCCGAAGATGCGTGTGCATTGCGGGGCATCTAGTCAATAAGCCACTGTGATCCAGTAGCCGTCCTGCTCCGGGGCTCATATTCAGCAAGGTCAGGCCATCGATCGGCTGGCAAGCTGCTCCCTGTCGTTAGAAATATGTGTAAATAAAGCATGCGGGGAAGGTTATGTGTTCGCATTTACTCCCATGGATTTTTCAAACTTCTTGACATGTTCTAATATAATCCTTACTAGAAGTCTCCTGCTAACAGTATACAAGCATTCCAGAGGCCAATAGCACCAGGATACACTTACAGCCTGAAGGTTGTTGGTTTGATAGTGAACAAGGGGGTCTGCTGTTGCACTCCTTAACATAAACCCTTATCCCTTAAAATGAATTGTTCTTGGAAAATATCTAGCTGCATTAATGGGTAAATTAGGGTGTTGTTTTAAATAAAACTGTCAACCAGGTAACTGAATGCAAAGTCATTGAAATGGCTGCTTCAGGGACATGTATTCATGTACAGATGTTTGTAATATGGAGCCACAATGGAAGCCCACATAGTCGGTAAGGGTTCCATTTACGAGGCATTATCACTAATCGCCACAGACACCACAGATAACGGCGATGCCTTCACATGTAAGTATCGATGATGCATGATGTATCTCAGCAGTTTGGGAAAACGACTGTCTGGAAAATAGATTTTTAAATCAATGGTGAATAGAAGTGCCTCACCTAGATAACGTGGTGACCTTCGTAGGATGCCAGTATCGCATATCTGTGTTGTTGTGCCATGCAGAATTCGATTCATTCCATAAATGTCATTTCTAATGGGCGACATTATACTGGACTAGCACGTGACGCCCAGAGCTGTGATACAGGCACTCTGCAAAAGGTGGAACGCTAACCCAATGTGACAGAACAGAAGGTCGAGAACCGAGAGACTGAAACCAGAACAAAGCAACGGTGGAGAAGCCATAGATCGGGAACCAAGAAACACCGATTAGGGCTAAATGGCTAAATGAGGAGGCGAGACCTGGGATGAGCAGGGAAGATGGCCAACAAGAGCAAAAACAGAAAACCAAGTCAGAGAACAGCTGATGGTAAACAAACTGGTCAAAAAAACAATTATCCAAAGCCTAATTAATAAATATTTTCCTTGTTACTACCAGCATATTTCTAGCAGACTGTCACCTGTGGCACTGCCATGGTATCTGTAATTAACAGTCCCTAACATATAACCGTGACCAGAGGTGGAAAGTTCAGGTCCAGAAAGTACAAATCCAGACCAAGGTTTCGTTTCAACCAACCAGCTGAGTACTCTGTGACTGTGACTCTTTATACTGGTTGGTTGAAAGAAAACCTTGGTCTTGATTTGTACTTTCTGGACCTGAACTTTCCACCTCTAAACATGAATAACTGTGACTGTGGCAGCAGATCCCTACTGTCGTGTTCTGGAAGCAGCTCAGGTCAGTTTGGACAGTGGACAGACCCCGTGGGAACATCGCCATACTGATTTTTCACAGACATGACTGCATGAAAGTTAACTGGTTGCAAACTCAAAAGTCACTGCCAGGCCAGTACATTGGACCATTCACACGGTCAGTGGTCTAGGCCCCCACTCCTGTTAATTCTTCAGTCCACTTTATCTTCATGCAAAGCCTTCATGCATTAGCAAAACATATTTGTATATAATTAATAAAATCTGACAATCGTTTTTGCTCTCTTGTGACGTGAACACGATTACTCAGTTTGTAGTCAAAGAAAATTTGATTGCAGAGGAGATTTAATCTAACTCCAGTCAACACAAATGATTAAAGTAACAGAAAATGTGCTTGCCATTTCGATTCATTGTTCAGCAGACTGTGGAACTGACCCATGGCTGATCCCAGGCCTGTTTCCCATGATGCCCCTCTCTCCTGAGCTCTTGCACTCATTGAGGGCCAGGGGGGCACCGTCTTGAGGATCCTCCAGAGATATATAGCCGTGCAAACCAAACCGAGGATGTTGCTGCTGTCCGTCACCAGCTGTCTGTCTCAGTAAGAGGGTGCAGCGTCGTCCATCTTCTCCTGGCATGTGGAGTTTTAACATCCTCTTCATCACGGAAAACACCCATAAACAAGTTCTGTGGGAAACATTTCCTCCCAAAAACCCAGCCTGGGGTGGGCTGGGGGGTGCTTGTGTTATTTATATCAATAAACAGTCAGTTCAATTTGAGGCAGTACATACTGTGGTCAATTAGCTAGAGAAGCTATTTTGCTGTTTTCTGTTCCCAGAGACGGTATCCAAAAATGAATCACGCATCCAGTTCATTAAACAACTATGTTACCTGCATTTTTTATCATTGTGTGCAATTAGAGATTATTCCCACCTAGTTATGATAGCATTACATAAACAAATGTTGTTCTATATCTTTTACACCAACACACATCCTTGTATGTATTTAATTAGATATTACATATTTCTGTATTGTTTTTGTATACTTTACAACAGTATACAGTAACCATAGACAAAAGCCTCACATTAACCTCCAAGGACACCTGGTAAATCTTTCAAACTTATGTTTTAAACAAAGTTAAAACTTCTAAAATGATTCAAATAAATCAGCTCACTCAGTGTGTTAAGTGCCTCTTCATAGTTACATGTGGAAGTTATATGTGAAGTTGACATGACAATAGAGAATATGGAGGAAGGGTTTCATTCATTAAAGAAGTATAGAAGGAGCGGTGTTCAGGTCCAGAAACTATCAATCCAGACCAAGATTTTGTTTCTAGCAACCAGGTGAGCATAAAGACTGACAGTCACAGGGTACACAACTGGTTGGTAGAAACAAAATCTTGGTCTGGATTGATAGTTTCCGGACCTGAAATGCCCGACACTGCTTTGGAGTTATTAAAAAAATTCTTAGCACAGAGAAGGATGCTGAAATTCTTTAATGCTCTGTAGTATGAACAAAAATCAGGGATTACTGAGCACATTAAACTGAGACAAGACACTTTGTTTACATCATTACAAAAGCCTTAGCCAAAGCTAGGGTTACCTACGAGACACAAAATATACTTAACACATTTCACAGATGTCAGAGCGTTTAGAAACATATCAAACAACTACTCCATACTAACTTAACTGCATTATTCTTCTGTGAAATTAACATCTACGGCATGTTTCATAAAGCTACATATTTACATCGTCACACTAAAATGTCGGCAAGGCTTCTGGGAAACAGAGATCAAATCAGCCCTCAGATGGCAAGAGATGTTAGAATTGCCCAAAATCATTTTGTACCAAATAAGCGTCCTTCTGAGTGGAGAGCACAGCAGAGTCAGTAAAATCAGGCCGACTAAGATCGATCTTCTTGCTCTCAAAGTGGAAGCCATTGCTATGGTAATAACTGCAAACAGCTGGTGTGGGAGGAAACATTCTGTGTGTGTGTGGCACAGTGATAGCAATGATTTATTGAAACCTTGGAATGGTTATTTATAAAGAATACAATTTGCTGGAAAGAAGTTCGCTGAATAGTGGAACTGCAAATCATTTGTGGGCGTCAGGTAGCTGCTGACAATTTCTGGAAGAAACTTCTGAGAAAGGTGGGGTGTCTATGATGTATAAAGGCATCCATCCGTCCATTTTCCTATTCATTCACCTATTCAGGGTCGCGGCGGGTCAGGAGCCGATCCCGGAGGCTATGGGAGCAAGGCAGTCTATAAAGGTATTAGAATTTCAATCTTTGTGTCTTACCAAGTTCTGCTAAGTACTCGCCGTCTTTATGAAACGATCATCATTTTAGCGCCTGTTTTTCAAAGTAACTGCTAACGTTTCTTTGAGTATGATAACATCCCATAAAATCCACATGAATTAACTGGGATGCATTTTTTCCACAGTACATGCAAACAAACATGTAAACACAATTAAAAAAAATCTCGAAAAGCTGACATCTCTGAACGATCCCAATGAAAACATATGTCTTCTCATTGTGTTAAAGAAATGCTTGTCTATCTTCCCCAGCCATTTGTTGTCATGCAGAGATCGCGTTAGTCTCCGGGTGACTGGACCCTCATGCGCTGGTTCCCAGTATTCATTACGTCATTCTCAAAGCCACAAACCACACTCCCCCCCCAAAAGACTCTGGCAGCCACCCCTTCCCCATGACCATTCTCCGGCCTGCCATGTCTTCCTGACAGCCTCCTGGTACGCTGCCGGAGGGTTTGGACAGCAAAACACAGCCTGGATGGGAAATGCAGCACTGCGGCCAGACCGTCTTAACACAGCAAGAGCACAGAGCTCGCTAATCTGCTTTCCTACTCTCCTTTTCTTGCTTATAAAAGGATGAGTTACTGTGCATCCCAACACTGTGTGTCTGCGTGTGTGCAGCTTAATATATTCATACACATCGCCTCAGTGAGAGGTCGGCTAAATCATATTTGTACAATCACGCATTGCTTTATGGCAACAGCTAATAAATGCCATCTTAAAAGCCCAGTAACTGCTGTCCAAAAATAATCCTCTGTCTGAAGATTAATGTGTAGCCGGGACCTTTGGCTGTTCAATCAGCAAAGAAAGCAGAGCAGAGTCACCACACCGAGATCCCAAGGCTGTTTATGAGGCCTGTTAATGAGCCACACTTGGATTACATGTTCCTGAATGTAATTGGGACACTTCAGAATCCAAATAGTTCAGCGTGTAAAAAGATCATTCCCCTCACATTGCTATACAGCACACTGCCTCTCGCCTGTGAGATCAATGGCGAATCAGTGCCGTTCTTTTTTCTATGGTGAACTGACATATACATACAATGCTGCAAATAAATGTAGCACTAGGAAATTTTCACAACATTGTTCACAAACATGAGACACTGAAACATAACAAACTCTTAAAGTTTAGTTACACTTTAATCACTAGAGGTTTCGTGTCCCTTTGTGGGGGAAGCAGGAGGCAGGTCAAAGCCTCACAGTAGGATTTACACAGGAACACAGGTCAAACCTCCCTGTGACTTACATTTAATAACACTGCTCTGTCAATTAAATCAGAACATGCTATTAATGAACCCCCCCCCCCCAACCACTTCACTGGCTGTCTGACCCATATTAGCTGCTAGACTTTGACTCAAATCTCTTATGTCCAGATCCCATTTGCCTCTTCTTACTGAGGCTCTGGTGTTGGGTTGTGATGCACTGAAGCATAGCCCAGTTTAACAGGCTATGCTAAAACCTCAATGAAATCGAATCTGCTTTCAGCCTGTCACAGTCTGACACTGCCTGTAGCCAATCAGACCTTTTCCCTCTGGGCACAGCCATTATGGCTCCTAACTCCTAAGCCTGCGTGGAATCATCTTCTGCATGGCAGTGCCATGCTGGACTTGGGGGCTGGCCTTGACGAGGCTGAAGCTGGCCAGAGACGGGTTGGTGCTCTTGAGCGAGGTGATGCGCGTGTTGCTGCGGCCGACCATGCGAGGGCGCAGCGAGAGCCGCGTCCGCCCGCAGCACAGCTGCTTGTTGAACTGCTTCTGGAAGCCACGGCTCAGCAGGTAGAGGGTGAACGGGTTGACGCAGGAGTTGGCGAAGGCCAGGAGGCGTGCACACACACTGGAGATGTAGTGTGCCAGGGAGGTGTCCACCTGAGGGTAGTGGTAGGAGCGGTACAGGTAGATGGCGTGATTTGGAAGCCAGCACACTGCGAAGAGGCCCACGAACACCAGGACCACCTTGGCGAGTCTCTTGCGTGACTCGATCTGTGAGCGAAGACATGGGAGAACATTATAAACACTGCTGGGGAAGAAAATTTCCCACATTTTAAGCCTAAATCATATTCACAAGAGTGGATCTCATACTTGTCACTAAAACATTTGTATTTTCCCAGTTAAAAACACGCCATTTTTTGAGACACATTCTTTGTAATCCAGTGCTCTTGGATGTTCAACCATGTCTTGGCGAGAAAATCCCACAGAGTTTGACAGCTCATGTTGTACAATTCAGAGCTCAGAAAGGCATTTAATTAGATTCAGTCAAGATAATTAGTTGGATTAAGCGATTCAGAGGCTGAATGGAATCAAACAGTTCAGCACTTAGCACTGCAGAACCACAGCTTTGGAGTTTCTGGAAAGTGGTCTGTCATTGCCTTTATGTACGTCCCTATTCTGGGAGTGGAAGTTAAAGAAAATATTACACCAAAAAGGGTCAGGCGTAACGGGTGAACGTTTTCATTTCAAAGAACCTAAAAAAAGCTGTTTGTGGTTGTTTTCAGCGGGAATGTATCCACATCGCTCACCTGCCTGTATCCACAGCAGTATCCACATCGCTCACTTGCCTGTATCCACGGCGGTATCCACATCGCTCACCTGCGTGTATCCACAGCGGTATCCACATCGCTCACCTGCCTGTATCCACAGCGGTATCCACATCGCTCACCTGCCTGTATCCACAGCGGTATCCACATCGCTCACTTGCCTGTATCCACAGCGGTATACACATCGCTCACCTGCCTGTATCCACAGCAGTATCCACATCGCTCACTTGCCTGGCCCCAAGGAAGTATGAGGCCAGAGCTTTTGGGCCAATTGGCAGGGATGTGCGAAAGACGGAGAACAACAGAACCGCTTTCCACACTAAGCACAATGCTAAGTAATATCTTCTTAGTGGTGTTGCTTTGTGGCTAGCCCCCAAAAATATAACAATGGCAGCAAACTTATGCAGATGATTAAGAAGCTCTCCAAATTCCTCTCACAGCACACCTGGGGAAGCTTGCCCAGTGATCACACTAAGCCTTACAAAAGCAACCCCAGCACAGTTTGTCCTGCTGTATAGTAGAGGATATGCGGATAGAATATGCATATTTTAAAACAGCCATTCTCTCACCATCTCTCACCAGCCAATGAGAACCCTACTGCACTCAAGACAGCTGCAGAGCTCTACTGTGGCCTGTTTGACATAAGATCTCATGTTTATCTGATGCTTACAAATGCAGCAGTTACACAACACCAACAAAAGAAGAAACCTTATGAGAACAAATGTGTTTTGTCGGCCTTGTTGATTAAAATGCCAGAAATAACAAAATGATTTTCTGAAATATCAGGACAGAAGCCAAGAAAGGCCCCCACAAGGAGGAATGTGCAGAACTCACTCCTAATGAAATACTTTGGTTTTCTAAAACACCATCCCAGCCCATTCCTACTGATGCTGCTCACCTGCTTTGTGATCTGGACGTTGCCTTCGACAGGTATGTTGGACGCACTGCTTAACAGGCTCTTAGCAATGAAAATGTAATAGATGGAAATGATCAGGAGTGGAATGATGTAGAACATGAGGAAGGAGGCTGTGGAGTGGATCTTGGGGTGTAGGTCCCCTGTGTGGGGATAGGGGGCGCATGTCACAAAGGTGTCATTGGTTTTGGAGATGTTAAATGTGTGAAGATCAGAGAAGATGGCTTCGGGAATGGCAAGAGCCATAGAAAATATCCATATGGACACAGCTCGGATACATATCTTTGCTGTGGCATTGGAGGTCTTCACGTTCAATGGTTTGACAATGACTTTGTACCTGAAAACACAGGAAGTATGACAAACCTGTAAATCAAAGTTTAATCTTTGTACATCTGTGACCTACTGTGCATCCTTTGAAAGAGTGTGAGACGGGGTGGGGCTAATCTGTTTCTGTTAATTACATAAAAATATTTTGATTTTGTTCATTTTCCCTTGGGTATTAATTAAGTTAATAAATATTTGTTACTATATCTGTTAATTCTGTAAACCTTTGTGAACTACTGAAGGAACAATTCATGGATAACAGAAATGAAATACTGATCTCATGCTTCTTCGTCATTTGTGAAGCATCATTTATTCCAGGTAGTTTCTATATTTGTTACTGTATCCTGTAAACCTCTGTGAAGTACCTAGGGACTGTTAAAGGAACGAATCATGGATAACACAAGTGAAATACTGATCACATGCTTCTTCATTTATGAATCATGACGCATCCTTTCTCTCAAGTAGCGACTATTTGTTCATGGTTGGTACTTCAGTAGTAACTAAGTTATTACTAAGTATGTGTGCCCCGTTAAGCAAAGTGCTATCCACAAAACATCTCAAAATGTAAGTTCTTCAGTTTCTTTTATACCCTTTCCCACCACATCCTGCGGCTTTCTCCATTAGCTGTAGCACTTTTACGATCCCCGTCATTCATAGCAAACAAAGGTACGGCGCTGGGTTCAGTCCATCGGCCGGTTCTCGTCTTTACTTCTCATATCTTGAGAAATAACAGCCTAGCCTCTAACTAACATCCAAACAATGTATTCTCCATTCATTCCAAGCCTCATAACCCCCCGAAAATCTTTCTCCTTACTCTTATAGAAATTCCATTACCATTACGAGAAACTTACCTGTCTGCAGCCAGAGCCGTGAGCGTAAAGACGGAGACCCCGACGGAGGTGTACTGTATGAAGGGTAGGAGTTTGCAGCCCACCCTCCCAAAGAGCCACTCGTCCGCCAGGTAGCGGCTGGCATCAACAGGCGCGCAGGTAACCAACAGCAGCAGGTCGCCCAGCGCCAGGCTGGACAGGAAGAGGTTGGGGACGTTTCTCATGGACTTTACTGTCCAGAAAGTCCTGATCAGGGTTATGTTGCCGATGAGTCCGACGAGTATGACGAGTCCGTACGCTGCCGCGATTGCCATACCTGGATGCCACGTAAGATGTTCGCTAGACTTCGAAGATGATGTGTTGAGGGCAGACCCGGTTTCTCCTTGTGGAGCGAAAACGAAAGTTTCCTCCAAAGACATTTTTATGCGCGAGGTGTTAAAGTTGCTAAACAAATGAATAGAAGTGGTCCATATTACCTATAACTTGATTGTGATGTGATTTAAACACATGTTGCACTTAGTCTTCTGCCGGGAGGTCACATTATGCGTGTCTCTCCTGTTTCCGTTACTTTTCCACGCTGGGACTGACCCGGTTCCTGCGGACAGCAGTAATAATTAGCCAGAGATCACACAGCCGCGTCTTCCATCGCGTATATTAATGCAGCTGCAGTCTGAGTTATGAATGACCACAGTGAGGCGGTGTCACTCGCATGACGTTACTCGCCTCCTCCCCCCAAACCCGGAGCAGACTGAGTAGACTGAGAAGTTCTCTTCCCTCTGAGTAAATGAGATGTAGGGCCATCGATATCCAAACACCACTAGCAGCGAAAACGAGATTTTTAAAGATTCTTATTTATGATTTATTTTTTTTATTAACCAGGAAACAACAGAACCTTTAAAAACGTTTGGAAAACGTACCATTTAAATAAAAAGAAACACGAACTGTTTTCGATATTTAAATCCCTTTCACTGGGAGAAATTGGAATGACTTCATTCATGTCCTCACCATGGTATAATCGGCTGTTAATTTTATGATTTTTAAGTATATTAGAACAAAGTACTGGTATTCAAAGATATATATTTCAAAATGTCAAAAATGTAAGACAAACTAATGCAGAAAGGCGTTATATTCAGAAGATTACGATTGTTTTCTGTTGCTTGCTTAGGTAGAACTGCAGTCAGCGATAAAATGGCAACCAGAATCATTTCAGTACCAGCATTATTTTTTTGCAGGAACATTTTATTCTTGTTCTTCATTATCACTTATTTCATGTCTCACTGGTGTAATACGAAGTCAATGAACAGTCAGGAGAGATTATAAAAACACACAATTCAATAGATAATTATACTCAAGATAATGTCCATTGAGCTGTCGCCATAGAGACATGTAAAGGAAGGGTGTGATGCTGAAGGTGCTTTGGCTGGTTTGGGGAAAAAACCTTTCTTAGGGCTTTTAGTGATTTGAAAGTTAAGATGGTCCATAAGGTGTTTATGAGTGAGGGCTGCAGATGAAGCCGGAGCCATTAAAACTGAAGAGAGGGGACCACAACCCCAAAGCATGCAGCACAATCTGGTTAACAAAAAATGATAACTTTTCTGGCATGAGCACTGGTGTGTGTGTGTGTGTGTGTGTGTGTGTGTGTGTGTGTGTGTGTGTGTGTGTGTGTGTGTGTGTGTGCAGGGGAGGAGGGGTCGACATGCAGTGCACATTTCAGCATGTGGTCAGAGTGTTCAATGCCAGAGAAAACTCACATTTAGACATTTAGACATTTAAACGCCAGAGCCGGATCCTCAGACAGCAGGAGGCAGGCAGCCACCAAGCACCACTGGCATTTCAATAGCGGGCTGAGATCTGCACTTCCCATGGATCAGCAATCTGGGAGAGAAAACCAGTGTGGCAGCCTAAGTAACAAACCATCACTGGTTTTTAAATATTCTTCTCTGGATTCCTCAGAAGTGTGCCCTGCAATGGGTTGGTACCCCATCCTGGGTTGTTCCCTGCCTTGCACCCGTGCCTTCTGGCATAGGCTCTGGACCCCCCTGACCCTGAATAAGACAAGTGGGTACAGCATATGGATGGATGGATGGATGGATGGATGGATGGCATTTCTCCAAATGTTCTGATTGGCTAGAAGGAGGCAGTCAGTGCTTAATGATAAAATAATGGGGGGGGGACGACTCTGTAGTTGCAGATGAGGTCCTTGTCAAGGTACATGAGTATGGTAAGCTGACATAATGTTGCCAAATGATGATAACAAATATTCTTGGTCACATCTTTATAAGGCGACAGGTAATGAGTGTCTAAAGTGACCATGGAGGGGTGTCAGGTGGGAACGATGCCCCGCTAGCCCTTTCTGTTCTCTTATACAAGATGTAAGGATAAGCGTTTTGCTGTAAGACGCAAAATGCATCCCACGGTTTTCAGAACAGGAGCTCAGCCTATTCAAGCACTCGGTCATTTTCAACTCAGTGCATTTTTTTTGTTTGGCTATTGCTGCCAGAATGACTGTGGTTAAGCAGGTCACCCAAAGGAGCACAGCAGGGTCTGAAAAGACAACCTACAGAGTCCCAGGTCCTTATGTGCTGTCCGCTGCACCAGAACAGGGAGAACACTCAAACCAGAATGGGCAGAGTAACACAGTGTGTGAGATGAAGATCCATTATGTGCAGGAGAAAGGATAATCACTGTAAAGAGAAAGTTTGGAAAAGAACATACGGCGCTCACAGAAAAATTTGGACGTTTGCTAAATTCTGCAAAAATGTCGCAAATTTCTTGTTTCATAACAAATGTCTATTGACAAGCATATCTGCACGTCTTCCACACAGACATCTTCTATTTATTAAATGTCATAACATTTTTTGACTGACTCATTCAGTTCTGTTCTCACCATTTTGCTATTAATTGCATTTAGAGTCATTGGCTCCCACAGGGATTCTAAACACAAATATTTGGTATTTTTTGTTATTGCAAAATTACAAATTACAAATTACAAGTTACTAATTACAAAGCACCCAATGATGCTTGTCAATAAACTTTTTAAACTCAGATCAGCTCCTTTAGAACTATGATTTGCATTCACCATTTTAATTTAAATCAGCAAGTACTTAAGAGCCAATGATTGGATCATTATTACAGCTCAGCAACGTTATGCAGCAATAAAGTAAAGTCATCTGAGCAGCTGAATCTCCTGAATGGCCAGGTTATCTCATCAATGGATTTTTCTTTCCGAAATTCTATGAGCATATACCAGGATTATAATGCCAAGATTCACTGGGCTCAACTTGTCAAATAGTAGTTTGAGGTGCACAGGGAATCATTTTCACTAGAATTGGCCACCAAAGAGTCTTGACCTTAACCCCATTGAAAGTCTTTGAGATGTGCTGAAAAAGACTTTACAGAGTGGTTCAACTCACCTGTCATCAATACAAGATCTCGACAAGAAATTAATGTAAATCTGGATGAAAAAAACGTTGAGCTGTTGCATAAGCGCATAGAAACAATGCATTAATAAATGTGCCCCATAATCAGAGCTAAAGACGGTCCAACAGAATATTAAACTGTGCCACTTTCTTATTTATTTTGGCCAGGCAGTGTATTTGGTGATAATATAACTGGCCATTTTGCACATTACTGCAGCTGTATT
Source organism: Mormyrops boulengeri (assembly GCA_026781065.1). Classification (NCBI taxonomy): domain Eukaryota; kingdom Metazoa; phylum Chordata; class Actinopteri; order Osteoglossiformes; family Mormyridae; genus Mormyrops; species Mormyrops boulengeri. Next base: position 1,584,350 of record JAODLD010000086.1, on the reverse strand, counting down.
ATGAACACCCAGTTACTACTGTGACCACATGCAGTGAAATGAATGGGATTTTCTCCACTTCTCCTAAATCATAATAAGTGAATAAAACTCATTTGTGTGGAACCAAAATAATGTTAGATTCAAAGTGCAAAATGATGGTACTAAACTGAAGAGACTCATTTTTCACAGAGCCACATTAATACGGGCTGTGACCCAGTTCAGTGACAACATCCTTCATAGGACGCAGACTGTGTGCCCTTTGTTGGCCACATCCTTTTAAAAACCCACACAGTGAATCTTGGGATAGGTTGGGCTGTGAAGGATCTATCAGGTTGCACTTTGCGGCCCTTGAACTGGGAGATAGCCAAGGACAAAGGACCTTGGGCTAATGGAGTTAATTGTTAGGTTTCTCACAACCAGGAAGGAATACTACTGGTCTCCATTTACTATTCTTAATAGAGTCCTATAATTTTAACACGATAAAAGTATGTTGATATAAAGGGTACTGTATCATCTTATATCTCTGTTGAAAAAATATCAATGCACTGTAAACATTTGATATACCACCCAGCCTCAGTCATCTGTCTCGTGTCATTGTCCCACAGGAACTTCCATTGTTCTGAGTGTATTTGCGTCAAGTTTTTGTTTTGCCTGTGTTTTTGGAATTTATATTGTTTTCTGCACTTATCAGCCACCGTACAGATACAATTTGAGGAGGGGTATTTTTCAGTTAGAGCAGGAAACACAGTGCAATTAAGTAATGTCTTGATGAAGCACTCTGACACTCAAAGTGTGTTACGGATCTGTACGGGTTCGGTGCGTGGGCGTGGCATGGTGCAGGCTGATAGGAAGGCGGACGACCCACTTGCGGCTTCACGAAACAAAGGTTTATTAAACAAAAGAGAAAAACTACAAACAAAAGGACCACGAGGGGTCAAAAGCAAAAGGGGATAAATAAGGACTAATCACAAGGGTCAGGGCAAACAAGGAGCAGGCAGGCTGGTTACAAATAACAGAAAATGTGAAGTACATACATCCAACAGCAAAACTACAACAAACACTCAACAAACCACTATTGAACTAAACAGAGGCAGGGACTTAAATACAGAGGGGTAACAAGACTAACAAGGGCCAGGTGAGACTAATTAACAAGGGTTGGGCTAACAGGTCACAGGTGAAACTAATTAACTCAAAGGAATTAAACTGGGAAACTAAGAACTAACCAAGAAAATAGGAAAAACAGAATCAACACTGGGAGTAACACAACCAATAGAACATAACCATGGCTCAAACAAGAAACCAAAACCAAATACAAATCACAACACACAGGAACAAGAAAACTCATACAAATTAAACACTAGGGAACAAAATCCAAAAACAGAGGAGGTGGGATTGGAACACACGACAGGGGTTCATAAAAAACCACATGTTCAACCAGTTGAGCCATACGTCTGATAGAGAGAAAGGGAAAACACAAAGACTGACAACACGAGGGATGGGATGACCAGCAACGCCTGCTGGTCAAATGGGGAAGGGACACAGAGTGAAACAACAGGGGCTGACCCTGACAAAGTGCGAATAAAACTGTAAAGTTAATGTTACGGAAAATTATCTGCCGGCATTTATGGCGGAAATGGGTGAACTTTAGTGACACTGATAATTATAAATGTCAAATGTGAGTCGTGAGAGTTCGATCATATAAGCGAGTTCAAAGAGGAACATTCATAACACAAAAAGTCAGCAAAATTAGTGTCGGTGTACCCAGAACAGGGAGTGCTTTTTACCGACTAAATAGAGAAAATAGCCTTTAACTTTTAACTAAAAAGTATGATGTATTAAAAATCAAATGAATTTGAAGTTCAGAACGAGTTATGGGGAAGATCTATATTTTTACATTATTATATATATTTGGGATATCGCACCATTTTGTATTTACGAGAGATTTCTCCTTGCACTGCATGACGACGGTGATTGTTGTGAGCATGACGACGGTGTAACATGATTGTTGTGAGCAGAAGGCGAAAACGAGGCAGATCCCTGGTTGCGAGAGACCAGCGCGTTTATTGTAGAGCCAAAAACAGACAAAGCCAGAACAGGAAACAAGAATCATAGTCGGGTCGATAGCCAGAAGTCGGGAGCCGGGTGAGTCAATCATACAGAGGAGCACGGGACGAGGAAACGGCGGGGAAGCGGGGTTGACGGAGACGAGACGAGTCAGGTCGGGATCGAGGTTTTTGACTTTGTCAGGAACCTCTATTTAAACAAAATAATAATAAAAAAATTCACTAAATAATAAATGCTCTGGTCATGACTATAGCACCTCTGGTGTTAGCTTAGCTTAACCTCTATTTAAACAAAAAAAATAATAATTCACTAAATTATAAATGCTCTGGTCAACAGTATAACAGCTCTGGTGTTGGGGTCGGCACTGACCCCTTTTTACGTTTAAAATGCATAAAAGCAGCACATAAATTTGTGTACTGCATCAGGAACCTCTATTTAAACAAAGTTAATAAATAAAAACAAATTTCACTAGGCAAGGCAAGTCCAGACACGCAAGGCAAGATAAGACTAATTCAGTTTATTTTTTAATTCACTTGAGGCTTATTTTACCATTATTTTTTAATAAAAAAAAATATTAAAACCAATCTTTTCATGGATAAGGAAGCCTAACAAGGTAACCAAGAGGTAAGAAACAAATTGGATGAGAAATAATTGTTCTGAGGGTATTTCATGGCTGATTAAAGACACGGGTCGGCACCGACCCGTCTAACATAATAGATAGGTGCAAAAAGCTATCACAATCCGAAGGTTAAGAAGCGGAGCGGTCACCCGCTGCTATGTCCTGCCCGAGTGGGCGTGACAAAGATGCATGAAGCGACAAAAAAATCACATCCGCCTCTGCTACAGACACTTAATTCCGAAATCCACCATTAGCTACACATCCATATTAATAAGGGGTATTGAATAAGGAGCAGGCTACGTGCACAGGCTGGAATGAATGAATGAATGAGTTTTCACTGATCAAATCAGATGCAAATGAAATAAGTGCAGCAATGCGCTGAAAATTGTGTCTAAAATGTCAGATAAATCTCATTAAAATACATTACCAAAACACTAACCACAGGATTAAAACGTCCCTTATTAGTTCTAATAATTGTTGGAGGTTTAAAGGAATGCTTGTATATAAATGAAAACAGTAATTATTCCAAGCTCCTATTTCACTATAAGTCTCATTAAATAATGACCACAATGCCAGAAGTACAGACGTTACTATGATAGTTTGATCATTTTTCATGTCATCCTAGTTAATATTGCCATTGTTTCAAAAGAATAGCTGTAGATCTCTTCTGCAGTCATACTTTGATAATGGTTTTGAAAGGGTTGTTTTTTAGCAGTAATTTTAACACAATTATTCCTAATACATCCATGGGAAGATAAAATGCCATGCCGTATTGTATTCGCTAACAGAATGCGTGCACGATGACTGGCTGGAAATGTGTGGGGATATGAAACAATTCAATAGACAGAACAAATGCTCACAAGCACAAACCACAGGCAGAATTACTAGGAGGAACATCGCCGCCTCCTGCCTCCTCGCCCCTAAAAACCCCAAATTGGTACAATACAGTAATTTAACACTTGGATATGAGGCATTGGTTCACACATCACCTGTCGCTCATCAGTACAGGGCTGTGGGCTCATGGTTCCATGTAAGGAGCAGAAAAATATACTGATCCGACCTGCGATCAATGAAAAAAAACACATTTCCAAGACCTATATGGTGCCATAAGTAAGCTCAGATGCACTGTCAAACCATCTAGCTGTTCAAGAATGACTTCACTACAGAGTCAGTATGGAATCACTGAATAATATTCACTGGCCACATTATTAGGTCCATCTTGCTAATATCAAGTTGGACCCCGTTTTGCCTTCAAAACTGCCTTAATTTTTCAATGCATAGATTCAACGAGGTTGAAACATTCCTTGGTGACTTTGGTCCAGTCAGGGTTGGTGGCTGTCCCATGCGTCTTATCCCCATTTGGCCAGCAGGTCCCGCTGGCCATCCTGTTTGGTGTCGCCCAAGTGTTACATCAATGGGCTGAGCGCGCGGCTCAGAGGCAAATATCCCCTCCGTCATGAATCTGCCCCGAGGCCAGTCTCACCTTTTGTTTAATATTTTGTTTTTTTTTTATATATATCCTGATATTGTTAATGTCTTTGCTATTGTGTCCTTATTAATGGTTACCCTGCCTGTACCTTGTGATTTCTCATAGTGTTGATTGCCCTCAGTGTCTGTTACTGTTTCCTACTGTTTACTGTCTCTAGTACCTGTTAATTGTAATTTACCCCACCTGTTCCTTGTTGCCCTGAGCCCTTAGTGATTGGTTAGTTGGTTATGGTTCTCTCCTGTCCATTACAACCCTACCACCAGCCTTAATCGCTGATACAGGGCAGGATAGATCTATGCTTTAATGTTGTTTACGCTAAATTCTGACCCTACCGTCTGAATGTCACAGCAGAAATCTAGACTCATCTTACCAGGCAATGTTTTTCCATCAGCCATAATCTTCCATTGTTCAATTTTGGTGAGCCTGCACCCAGTTTCCTGTTCTTAGCTGACGGGAGTAGCACCCAGTGTGGTCTTCCGCTGCTGTAGCCCTTCTGCAGCAATGTTCTGTGTGTTGTGCATTCAGAGCTGCTCTGCTTGTGGTTGTAATGAGTTGTTCTTTGAATTGTTGCCTTTCTATCAGCGTGAAGCAGTCTGGCCCTTCCTCTCTGACCTCTGCCATCAATGAGAGATTTTCTCACAGAGATGTTTTTTGGCCCATTTTCTGTAAACCCTACAGTCGGCTGTGTGTGAAAATCCCAGTAGATCAGCAGTTTCTGAAATACTCAATACAGCCAAACTGGTACCAATAACCATACCACATTCAATCTCATAGATCATCTTTCTTCCCCATTCTGGAGTTTGATGTGGACATTAACTGGGGCTCCTGATCTGTATCTGCATGATTTTATATGTTGTACTGCTAACATACGATTGGCTGATTAGATATTTGCTTCAACAAGCAGTTGAACAGGTGTACCTAATAAAGTGGTCAGTGAGTGTATAATATATTTGGGAATGAACTGTACACCTAATGTAAAGTTCAACTTCTTTCCTTACGTTCATTAACATTTTCCACGCTGGTTTTAGTTTGCTTCATTAAGTAAATTAAACTGCACCATATAGTGTTTCTTTTTGCACATGGACATGACATGTAATGCACGTTCATGAGACCAGAACCCTCGCATTTGCTACTATATTTATGTAGGTGGTGCAATTTTTAGCTAAACATAAGTGGTAGTACGATGGATGGATGGATGACCAGGAAAAAATATGGTTGATGGTAATGTTACAGCGGCAAAGGAAACAGGGACAATCCACAGAGTGACAAACCACAAAAAAAAGACTTTATTAAACTCAAAAACAACATAAAGGGGAAACCAGAAAATAATGGGAAACTAAAACAAGACTGAACATAATACAACCAGAGAGCAAACACACAACCAGGGACTGTGACATAAATACATAAAACACACGTTAAACCAAGAGATTGCAAAACAACAAATATTAAATAAATCAAACCCACAACCAAAAGGGAAGTCTGGGTCATGGCCCACCGCTCAACCCATCAAGCCATACGGCAGCCCCAGGGAGGAGGGAAACACCCTAGGGACTGAGGGGCTACAAGACAGAGGGGGGAAAGGGATGGCCAGTGACCCCTGCTGGCCAAATGGGGACAAGACTCATGGGACAGGGTCAGACGGGCACCAGTCCTGACAGTTAATCTTTAATCGAACCACATTATTCCTTGAGGACCTGCATTTTTCTCTTCAGTATAACACCAATATCATAGTTTCTGGTGATCTGTCCAATTATGCCACAGGAGCAAACTCCAGGAGACATTTATAGAAACCATTCAATCTTCAGCCTACCCTGTTATTTGTAAAGATCTTAACTCAGCAGGCACATATTTCCAGCAGAGCTGTCTTCTGTTTACAGAATGCTGCTTTCCAACTTGATACTTTGCAAGAAATGTAGTGTACATGTATTAAAACACATTGGTAACCTATTATCATTTGTCAGTTTCTGCTGTCTTCGAACCTGTGACATCTCATTCTGATTCTGCTTTTTGGAACCAGGCACCTGAGAGCTAAGTGATGGTCTTACCCTTTTTTTGCTAGATTTCACATGCAGTATACATTACTTTTTGAGATTCAAATTATTGTTGTTTTCAGGTAAAATGGTAGTTTGATATGATTTTGAACTTGGTGCCTTCAGAAGCTCGTAAAAATAAGCATTACTCTTAACAACAAAGACTTAAGGATTATATTATGATCTAGATCAGTGTTTCCCAGTCCAGTCCTACCGGGTGCTGGGAGGGAGCAAAAACGTGGACTGCCTGTGCGTCCCCGAGGACAGGTGTTGTGCCGAATTCTGCACCCCTGCTGTGAAATGCACCCCTGTCGGGAGCGCGCACCGCTCTTTTCTTCGATTTGAAGGGGGAAAAGACGTAGTTCCATCAATCTAAATGTGCAACAGAAATATTAAATTGCGTTTGCACATTTAGAAGACGTTTATTACTGTTTCACTTCACGAAAGCTGCATTTAACCTCTACACTCTGTGTGGCAAAGTGTACTATTTGAGCAAGTTTCATTTACGTAAGACATACAGAGCCAGAATTCAAAGAGGGTGCAATTCCCGGCAGGTACCCTGCCGTGAATGACACCCCCCTGCACCTTTGTCTCAGATATCAAAATTTTATATCATATCATAATTTTTTTGATAATACACACAGTGGACATAAAGTTGTTATCTGAGCAAACTTCACAGATTCAGTTTCAGTGCAGCTAGATTTGAAAAGGGTGCATACCCTTATGCATAAGGACGCACCCCCCTCCACCCCTGCATGTTCCTGTCAGTTGATCTTCTAATATGCTTTTCATAAATCTACACAATAGACCCACATCAATAAACAGTGTGAATTTGTTAAGGTACTAATAACACAGTTACTGAGCCAGTTTTTTAAATACGAAACAAGTAAGCTGCCGTAAAATGCCCCCCACCACCCCCGCGTGCTGCACGTGATATGGCATTTATGAAATTAAGTAATTATTATGTATTTAGTTAAATATGTTGGTTGCTAGCAACATTTCGTGATAGAATCAAAGGAGAGAATGGAAATGGATTTCGTGCCAGGTTAGCCGTCATAAAGACAAAGTTTTTGTTTAGGTATTTCAGATCACTGTATCAGAACATTCATTGTGGAGAAAAATAAATTACTAAATATGTATAAGGAATAATATTGTGCCATTTTCTTTGGTCATTAAAGCCAAGGACCTCCTTGTTCACAAACTCGTAAACTAATGACGAGACAGGTAAATAACCTACGTTCTCGTTCGGGGCTCATCGTCTACATGTCACAGTTTATCAGTTTTATATGGGTTAAATGCAGCCTTCGTGAAGTGAAACAGTAATAAACGTCTTATAAATGTGCAAACGCAATTTAATATTTCTGTTGCACATTTATGTTGAAGTGTTCTATATCTTTCCCCCCTTCGAATCGAAGAAAAGATCGGTGCGCGCTCCCGACAGGGGGCATTTCACGGCAGGGGTGCAGATTTCGGCACAACACCTGTTTGGGAAACACTGATCTAATTTATGCAAATACATTTAAAATTAGTGTACGAGCTGAGCAAAGCTGTCCCGCGGTTGTCCCGCTTACACCCTCCATTTTATACGCCAGCCTGCCCTCGCACTCGGAGCCAGGTATTGCTTCCTTCCATGGTTCTTACTGCTCTCCAGTTCGCTGCGTACATTCGTTTCTCCAGCCCTCCTTCGTCCCTGCAGCCCTCGTACTTACTCTGTGTGTTTCTCCCCCGGTCATCGTGCCTGTGTAGGACTGATCTTCCCTGCTTTCGACCCTCCTGGAACGGTGACACCGACTACGGTCTCTGCCTGCCGACTTCGTCTCTGGTTGCCTGATTACCACAATAAACCCGATTTTCCCGATTTCTGTTTCTCTAAAACAGTTAAATGCTATATAAAGATTTACGATATCACAACGATATTTTAGCTCCCATGTTAAACAGAAAGCAGGTCAGTGGCAATAATTTCACTTCCAGAAAAATAAATTAAGGAAAGAGGAAAAAAAACCTTTGCGTAAACCGTCTGTTAATCCAATTTACTTGACTTGTTGAAGTGCGTTTTTATGGATATCTGCCAATTTTAAATCGCGCCTGAATGCTTTGCACAAAATATACTACTTTCATAATCATTTAAAACTGCTCCTGGTTATAACGTCTAAATTAATTAAAATGCAAACTAGATCAATGCACTTCATACCTAAAATGACTTTTTAAATTGGCTCCACATGGTAAAGCATGCACAGCACAGTCTGAGATTAGCCTGGAGCTGAAAGAATTGACATTTGATTTATCTGCCGGAAATGCTTTTGCGGACAGTAATCGGGGTATCCATCTCACGCACTCCCGCCTATCTCTCTCTTTTACCTCCATCTGTCTCACTTCCCACTTCTCTCCAACAGGCTGCTGGCGGATTGAATCTCTAATTCGACCCAGTGACGCAGAAGGGCCCCTCACCAGTCCGACGCTGTCAGACTAAGTCTGTCTGCGATCACACTCTTTCTAAAGTGCACGGTAATGGTGACTCTGCTAAAATTAATTCACCAATGTCGTCAATGGCATCCGGCTTTAAATTGAAACTGATTTTGATAACGAAGACCCAAGGAGCTTAGGTCTAATAACAGTTCAGGCGGTGAGGGTTATGATCAATATCACAATAACTATATGCCCAACATAATTTTAGTAAGTAGGCTATATTATTAATCTTTATTCAGACAGACAATTCTAGATTACTCTGACAATTATACTGTGTATACAGAGTGTACCGTCTCAAATATCGTTACGGTCCCTCATTTGTTTACGAGCACATCACATCACAACCCTATAATAGCTTATTACTCAGGCACGGCGATGTTGACTTGAACAAAATGTATGTAACTAACTTACAGTACTATGACGCATCGGTGGTAGAAGTGCCACGTGATGTCCCACCCAATAGTGTAAGGGAAAATAACTGGCAGCAACAACTGTTAGCTTGAGGTGTGGGTTTAGAATAAATGTGAGTTAATAATTTATCTTGAAAGTCTTTAACTTAATTTCTGCTGCAGGGTATGAGTTTTTTCAGGACCATGGATAGCATACAACTCACCAGCGGAGCAAAAAGGCAAAAGTTACTGGGCTGCAGTTGTGTAGTATAACTTCATGCTGCAGTGCTGCTCTTGCTAACACCTTTTCATCCTTTCCATTCTTGAACCGTGACATGTAGCATTTTCTGAAATTAAGCGGATTGTAACCAACCGGAATCATAAATTAAATCGTTTGAGAATCAATAGGGATGGCTGAATCGAATAGCATTTAATTTTGAGTTCACAGCAAGTTTATATGTTATCTGTGATTTTTACTGACAATTATGTCCGGCAGTATTATATTCAATTATTCGTGACTTGCGTTGTGAAAACAGCATCGCTCTATTGTTGTTAAGCTTCACTGTGGCGATTAAATCCCTAGTTTCTATGTTAGGACTTTAGTGTGGAAATTCATTTACTTTTTTCTGAACTTGTGTCGGGTAGCAGCCTGAAATATGACACTATATAGTGCGTGACCCACGGATTTGTTCCACAGTTAAACATGACCGTTTTGGAATGAATTATTCCATCCTCCGTTTCTGTGCAGTTTGTCTCTAAGCGGAGACTAGAGCGATTGTGCGATGTGCGGAGATCAATGACCGCCAGCTCCCCCCGCGTGAAGGTCCGTACTTACTAGTCAAAATCAGACAGACAGACAGACACTTTATTCATCCTCGGAGGAAAATTCCGAAGAAAGTAGAAAGACAACGGGGGAAAAAACAAGGTCCTAATACTTAAACATATTAAATCAATTTTGATTAAAAAATAAGCCTTACTGTGCACAAGGAATAAATTCATATGGGCTAAAATCAAATGTACAAACAGTACAATACAGTAATTACTAATTAGTAACGACAAATGCAAAATGGATGTACAGACCATTAAAGTGTCAAACATGCAGCACAAAGTTATTGTGCAATGATCAATCAATAAATAAACGGACAATTAAACCAAATAGACAGATGGATAAAAGAAGGGAATGTGGCTGGTATGCCCTGAAGATAGCCGGAATGAGGGACCTGCTTGCGCTGCTTGACCTTCAGAGTACGTAGCCTGTCACTGAAGGCACTCGTCTGTGCCACGAAGGAGCGAGAAAAGCCCTGGCGCCTCGCACCCTGGTCTACCTTTCTTCCAGTGTCTCCATTCTCGGTGGAAGCTGTAGGAGGCTAAGGGATAATCGGCACTTGAACAGTGTCTTACCCAGGCCGGCGGGGGGGGGGGGGGGGGGGGGGGGGGGGGGGGGGGGGGGGGGGGGGGGGGGGGGGGGGGGGGGGGGG
>JAODLD010000086.1:1556643-1573736 GCA_026781065.1 Mormyrops boulengeri | reverse complement strand
ACTTACGGGATCTTTTCATATTTAATCACCCACTGTAATTTTTACTCGCATTGACGTTTCCGTACATCTGCTTGTCTCACCTTTATTTTCATGTATACACGTTAATTTATCATTGCACGTCTTTATTTCTTGTTTCTGCCTGCGTTTCTTGTTTTGTACTTTTGGCTTAATCGTATACTTCATGCCACCACCTGCATGAAAACACAATCCTTGTAATCTTGTCCTTCGCGAGTAAAATGATTCTGATTCAGAAACTATTTCAACTAACAGTTATTCAACTTATTCACTTCTATGCATATGTCGCCATCTGCTGGATCTCGTGGCGTGGTCATCTCATTTTAATCTCTTCAAATTAATCCGGTTTATTGTGGACACGTCCGTAATTTCTGAGTGAATTAATGATCATTTAATGAAAATGTTGACTTATATTCACCACCAAACAAGTCACGTATTAAATAGGATCGAAAATTACATGTAATTCAATAGTTAGAAGTTTAAATTATTTCATGTAGGCCAAAATATGCGTAAACATACGGGGTATATCTGTAAATGACTGTATTTTATACAGCAGTAGATTATTATGGTTTTCTTGCTGAATCTTGTGGGGAATACAAATCCCACAAATCATTGTTATCGATGTGATACCATTTCCGGTCTCTTCTGAAGCACCAGTCGTAATATACTGGTTGACAAAAAAATGAATCGCTCCTTCGCTTTACATCGTCAGCCGTGTTCGGGAAATTAAAGTTTTGATTTTACTAACTTTATTTCGGCGTTTATTGGATTGCATTGAATACGCCACTAAGACGAACAAAACTGGTTTTCTATTAGAATTACACTGACTTTGCCGTCTCTGTTAATTCACTTTAATTAGTGATGGAAAACAAGCGTTGCTTTGAGAACCGCTATGCCGATTATACTGGAGCTTTGCTCTCGGGACAGGGTAACGAAGCGATAGTGCCTGTTGTCATCGCAAGTATAGAGAAGATCATGAAGAAGGTGCCAGTTGACTCAAGTGAATGCGACGGCGGTTTATATGATGGTCCAGCCGGTGTGGCATATATGCTGTACTATGTCTCAGAATGCCCTTTGTTTTCTAAGCAAAGAGAAATGTACCTGAGAAACGCGAAACAGATCATTGACGTGTCGGTGAAGTATGTGGATAGGGAGCAGGACAAAAATATGCGTGCTGCATTCCTGCTCGGCGGAGCCGGGATCTACGCCGTGGCTGCGATGGTCTACAAAGCCATGGGCTTATCGGACTTCGTCAAGCCCCTGACGAAATTTCGAAACCTATGGGAGGTGTGTGCGCCTATCAGTTTTCTCGAGTGCGGCTCGGACGAGCTGTTCGTGGGGAGAGCAGGATACCTGTGCGCCGCTCTAGTGCTGAAACAGAGGCTTGGGATAGAGGTAAGATGCTGACTGGCAACGCCGTCGAAAGAGGACGGGTGATTACAAGCCGTGCCTAAAACACTACATTTTTGGGTGTGGTTAAAAGATTGCACGCTGCTTTCACAATCTACCTCCAAAACCTCGTACGTCACGTTGTTGCAGTACCGCTGACAGGGGGCGCACGCGCCACTTTAAGTAATGCGGTGTATGCGTTGATGTGTATGTGTTCTGTTATTAACATTGCGTGTATTCCCAAAAAGAGTTTGCAACCAACCAAAACCCAAATACATATATTTATTCCGTTGGAAATGAACGCGAGATTCCCCCTTTGACTGACTTCAGCATCTTTGAATGTAAGGACGCAAAAGCTATCCGAAGACGAGCAGTTCCCATGACAACTGCTCCAAACGACATATATTTAATTATTTGCAGCTGGTCATGGCAAACGCGCATCCATCCAAGCGCGTTCTGCCTGCGTGCGTGTTGCTCTCCTATGCTAATTTAATGTATTGCTGCAGTTGCACACCAAATACACACGATTGTCGAATAATATTAAAGTTATTCCAAGAGGAAGGGCGGAAATGTGATGAATCTGTTTTGAGAAATTTGTGACAGACAATTGTCTCGCCAGATTATACATGCCTTAATTTTCCTTTGTATATTACTTTCTTACAGATACTAAGTCCAGAACAAATAAAAGCTATCTGTCAGGCTATTATCGGGTCTGGTAAGCAGTACGCAAGAAAGAAGAGAAAACCATTTCCTCTCATGTATTCATATTATGGGACTGAATATTTGGGTAAGAACTGCCGTGTTGACTTGATCGAAACTGATTATATATATATATATATTGTATAGGTATTTAATGGTTTTTTGCCTGTCGCCTTTTTTAGTAATAACTGCTGTCTCGGTTGGCAAAGCCAATTACATTAATGCAAAACAATTTGAGCTGCAAAATTTCGGAAAAGTGACCAACGGCGCGTGTTCTTGCTGACGCGCCTGTCCCCCGCGGAGCTCCTTGTTTGTCCTCATACTGAAGCTAATCTTACTCTTCCTTGATAGCGCCAGATGACGAAGTCCTTCAGAGGTGACGATTTAACTTTCACACCAACACAAAGGCCATAGTAAGCAAAGCGATTGCGGTAATGTTTGCATGAAAGCAGCAACATTATGTACCCGACTGAGACTTAAAAGAGGTTGCTCGATTAAGTTTTGGCAAAACCAAAATAAATAAATAAAAATGTTTGAACATTGCATAACATAAACAGTAACTGCATGTCATTCACCTAAATCCTACAGCGGCGTTTTATCATTGTCCCTCCATTCATAACTTTCTTTGGAGACATCGCAAGCTACATTTTCCTTGAATTTTTTGGAAGTGCTTCCTGTTTGCGATATCCATATACCAATCTACCCGCCCAACCATTTTCGCACGCAGCCCATGGCAATTTAACTAATCCCCTGAAAAGATCGGTCTACAGCGAGCCGTTTGCTGCACAGGACTGAACGTATGCCAAGTAAACCAACGCATCAGCATAATGTGATACAGCCAACACTGTGCCCGCCTGAGCCAACAGCTGCGATTTTCAGTGATTCGTTGTCTGGTAAAAAAAAACAAAAAAAACAAAGGGTACATCAAACTTTACGCGATCGGAGGCGGCTCGGCCCGCTTTGTCAACAGCCCCTAACTGAGAAGACTTTTACCAGATCAGACTCAAGGATATTCGTTTTTATTGCTCAGGCGTCTGCATGCTTTTTCGCTCACCTTGGACATGGCACCTGCCGTGTGATATGTGATGGGGATGGTTGGTACAAGTCTCTCCTCTCCGTGGAAATGGGCATGTTTTACTTGAATGTCTGGGCATCAGATGTGCTAAGTATCCTATTAGCTTAACAGCGCTTTACCAAAGAAAATTGACTTTCAGAATTTTAATTAGCAACTTGTGCCATTTTTCTTGTAATCAAACAAGGTGTAATAACGAGATGAACCACAAAATACCCTTAGCTTATCTGATCCTGTACTTTCTAATGGAATGTTGTGGAGTAAAAAAGTAAATGTGGATTTATTTTTATGAAATTGCTGCATCTTATACCAGACCCCTTGTTCACAAAATGTTTATTATACGCCTAAAGCTAGATTGATTTAATCAACATAGAAAAAATTCAGTTCAAAACAGCTGTGTATATTACCAGTGTTATGAAATCACAAGAAACATTTTGTGAATGTTGAATTTTAAGGGGCACGATTGCATTTTGTGCTCTCTCTAGTCACTGTGTGTGTGTGTCTGTGTGTGCCCGTCTGTGCCTTTGTGTGTACGTGTGCCCCTTTGTAGGTGCCGCCCACGGCCTCTCCTCCATCCTGCAGATGCTGCTGTCTTACCAGGAAGTGTTGTCGTCGGGGGAGAAGGAACTGGTGTGGCAGAGTGTGGACTTCCTGATGAATCAGGAGCAGAGCTGCAACTGGCCAGCCGAGCTGGGCGCCATTATCGAGCGGGAGAATGAGCTGGTACACTGGTGCCATGGAGCCCCGGGTGAGAATCCCACTGTACTGAGACACAGGGATGAAGTGCTCTGTCCTTTGCAGTATCCAGGCTCAGAAGCTGGTAAAGGCTGGGCTGCTGGTTCAGATCCCAACAAGAGCCCTTTGTTTGCGGTGTTTAACCCAGATTTCTTCAGTGCGGTATATGTGGCTGTTCTGTAGTCTCCCTTACCTTGTCTTTCCAGGCGTGGCCTACCTATTCGCCAAGGCCTATCTGATCAACAAGAGGCCGCAGTACTTGGACACTTGCATCCGAAGTGGCGAGCTAGTGTGGCAGAAGGGTCTGCTGAAGAAGGGCCCTGGAATCTGTCATGGCGTCGCTGGGAGTGCCTACGTCTTTCTGCTCCTCTACCGGCTCACGGGAAACTCCAAATACATTTACCGCGCGCAGAGGCAAGGCAGAGCTGACATACTGCTGTGCTCGGAAGGCTGGGTGTTCCTTAATACATGTACTTGACCATACTTGTGTTCTCATGTACCTGTTTTACACCATATTCCACAGTTCTAATACTCAAGAACAGAAGTACGGAGGATGGTAAAAATCCCCGGATGTCATTCTTGCCTTGCTCCAAATATCAAGGATACATCAGTAGCATCCTCGCCAAATGAGACCAATCCATGATTCATTATTGGGAGGAAAGTTAGCAAGACCAGTCTTGCCAGGACCACAAGTATGATCTTTGCGTTCTTGCTATTGAGGAACACCTTCAGAACAGTTCTTGCGTTTTCTTTACTGTTTTGATCTGCTTGATTTTGAACAATACTCTGACTCACAGATCTCCCTGATCGAATGTTTCCCCATTCTTCTTGCCGCAGGTTTGGAGAGTTCATGTTCAGTGATGAGTTCAAGGCTGGCTCCAGTTCCATGAGTCGCATTTACAGTCTTTTTGAAGGTCTCTCTGGTACGGTCTGTTTCCTCGTGGATCTCCTCCACCCTGACAAATCAGAGTTCCCTCTCTTCAGTGTCTTTGTCTAGATCGCAGCGGGAGTGATCAGGAGACGTGAGCCGTCGTGTTGAGCTTAAGTCAACGTTAGAAAACTGACGACTTTTTAGAGCTGTTTCACTGTCTTAGTGGCTGTAGTTGCTTGACGTTGCCACAGTAAGAAACATCATGAGGATGTTTTGAAGCAACTGTGATTTTATATATGGTGGAAGAATGCTAGAAAAAATCAGATATAGTAAAATATCCTAAATCAGGAAAAATGTTTTCCAGGCTTACCGCTTAGGCTGTGCATATGGACCTGCTTAGCAGCATCTCAAGTTACCTTCAAGTGCCCCACAGTAGAGGGTGCTTTGGGAAATAAGAGCAGGTGCCCTCCATTAGATAACTCAGTGATATTTGGCTACGACCCTCCGAATGCATTTAAACTGGGTTCCTATGCAGCATGGGGCAATTTTGGAAAATGATGGAATTTGATTTTGGTATTTAAGTCTGGATAAGTATGGGAAAAGGTAAGGAAGCATGCAAATATTTTGGTGACTATTGCAATAAATTGGCCTACACTGTCAGAAACAGAGTACAAATTCATACCTTTGCTTGTCACTGGGGCTGTACCCTCAAGGATCTGTACCCTATAGCTTTTAAGGTACAGAAATAGACTATGAGGAACATTTTTGTACAATTGGGGGTAAATTAATGTTGCTTGTCTCATGGGGATGTTCTTCAGAGAGAGGGTACAGTCCCAGTGACATGCAAAGGTACAAATTGGTACTCTTTTTTTTCCTGAAAGCGTACTAGGTATTCTAAAATGAAAGTAAAATCATCTGAATTTACTTACTTATATTTTTGTGTTACATTTACATTCTTATATGTTTGGCTGAGAATCCCAGATGTGAACGTAAAGCAAAATGCAAATATGTGTATAATTGATATATGTAAGTTTTTATCCATATGATGCAGCAGAATCATTAAAGTATAGTCACAGTCAGTGGCCAACCCTGGCCGCCTTAGAATCTTCTGTGAGGGCGCCGACCTACTAACCTGCCGGTGCCAGGTGTCACCCCCCCCATACAGTCTGGAAAAGTGTGGAATTTTAAAATGGAAAGTGTGTAGGAACCCTGTTTAATATAACATCTAATTATCACAAGGTATACCACGCCCATAGTGTCTTCAAGACCCCAAATGAACTGTGACAGACTCACGTTTTGGACTGACTCACAGTGAATCTTGTGCTGACCTTCCAAGACCCCCAAGCTGTAAAATAAGATGTTAATGCACCATTAATGCAACCAAAAGAATGGAAGAGGTAGTGTTGGCACATGTCCGTGAGACTTCTCCAAGTGTGTCACTGCAAATAATGTTTATGCAGCTATCCTGAATAGTGCAGTAAGTGGGCCTGGATCATGAAGCCAGATTTGCTGGTTAGCTAGATAACTTACTGCATTTATGGTACCCCAGTTTAAATGGACTCTATCTTTGTTTGCTAACATGGAGCCCAGAACCATAAATCTAGCATACCTACTAACCCTAAAATTCAGCTTTGTAATACAAGCCCAGTGTGTTTTTAAAAAGGGTTTTGGTATTACTTAATAGCTGCGGAGTCATTTTTCAGATGAAATTCACATTATAAAATATTAGTATTCAGTTAGGTTTTCAGTTTAAGTGGAGCTAGAGTTACTTAAACCAATTTCTATAATCTATTTGGCAGAATGCTTTGTAATAGGCCACAATGATTTTTAAATGTTGTGTTCTACAATTCACAAATATATATTTAAATTATTTGTAATTAGTTTATCTATTGAGGTGTTTGTATCATATAGTTATGTTGTATTTACTGTAATTCCTGCTAGTTGTCTTTGAAATTGCAGAAAGACTGATTAAATTCAGAATAATAGCATTTACGAGATAGCATAAATTATGTGATGTCTCTAACCTTCTAAGTCCATTTAGTCGTCATTTGAAATCTGTTATGAAACTTCATTATACTGTTGTTACATAATTTTATATTAAGTTGTAAATATCTAGATGGATTAATTATTTAGTAAAATGGCTGTTAAGTCTGGTTTATTCCTAGATTGCACTTAGACTTTCGCTTGTTTATAATGATACTTTAGATTTAGTGACTATTTAAAATGTGGATCTTGGACTAATAAAGTGTTGGATTCTCATCAATGTGCCTGTAAAAGTGGTGATGTCTGTATATAAAGTTTAATGAGTAACAAACGCGATTTGCAGTTATTATTGTTGTTAATAATAATAATATTAAACAGCGGACCATAGCACTACATGCTTTGGACCCTAAATAATACAAACAACTGAAATTTCATCATAATAATTAAGATTTCCGATATGAAAATTGGTCGTGAACAGGGGCGTAGTTAGAGATGAATGCATAGGGGGGCTGAGGCTTTACTTGGGGGGCTAAAACATTTAACGACGCGTTTCTAGCTATTGAAAAAAGTTAAGTTAAAAGTTTACCTGGGGCATGACTTTTTTTAAAAGGTATATTGAAATCGGGGGTAAAATACTCGGGGCTATATCGGAGCTAAAGACGCTCATGCCTACTTCGTATCTATTAGAACAGTGCACTTCGCATATTCAGATATGCGCCACCTATTTACTCTAAGTGGTAAAACCGTCAAAAGGGGGGAAATAATATACCGGACGCGACAGTTCTGCGTCCGCGTAGCGCACCAGCACCGCTTACTCGCTCCTTTTCGTGAGGGGATGGATAAAACAAAATGACCCCGTGGTCTTGTGGAAATGATGGTACCGAACTCAATCTTTGTGTCTGTCTCTCTGTTCATCGCCGAGACGATGGCTGCCCTTTACCTCAGTACCATGTACCAAAATGCAGGGGACCAGATCTGGCAGGCACTCACGCTCCTCTTCACGCTTGTATCGTCGGCTCTAGTGCAGCTCACACTGATCTTTATCCATAGGGACCTGATCAGGGACAGACCGTTCGTGCTGCTGCTGCACATCCTGCAGCTGGGACCTATAGTAAGGTAGGCGACACACGTGAACAAACGGCCACCGTTGTATAAGATTCTCCATAGTGTGCTGCGGGTCTTTGCGATGGGCCGTTTTCTTCGCACCCTTCGGATCACAGGTAATTTTGCATACAACTCAAACTTGTCTATTAGTGGATTTTGGGGCGGAATAAATAATGAAAAGGTGTTTCTTTTAATACCTTCGTTACATTCATAATAATCGTAAAAACGAACCTACTCAATATTAACATCACTGCGTATACCGATGGCAGTGTATAATCAATTACATCTTTTTCACGCTCCTGTTCATTTTATAAAAAAAATAAAACCGGCCGGGTTTGCTTGTGTATCTCCCAGGACTTAAAACGTCCTGGACAAGTGTTGTGGTATGCTTGGTAAATTCATCTTCAGATGGTCGCACTGACGCACCGCATCAGTTTCACCTCCTCCTCGCGGGTGAGTAAGAGTAGTTTATTTAAGTCAGTGAAGACTTGTTTCCAGTGTTGTATTTGCATGTCAGTTTAATTAAGACATTGACACCGTTATTAGTTTTTTTTTAAGTGAAAGTAGGATACTGGAGCAGCATGCTTGCGTGCCAGGCGTGACCCTTATCAAGTTGGTTGTAAATTTCCCTTAACGGCTAAGGGCCGGTGTCATGCTGAGTGTTATTCTTGTCCCGGCCAATAATTACTCCACTCATGGTCCGGCCATCTGTTCGACCCTCCGCTGGAATCTGCTTGACATTTATTGCTAAATCCATATGTCCTACATAGGGCCAAACACGGGAGAAGCAACGTTTTTTTCTTATTATTGTGTACAGACAATTTTCGTTACAGGAATGATCACATCTGGCTCAGCTGCAGAGTTTAGTCAGCTGAGCGGGATGGTGCTAAATATCGGTCGCGTCTAACTTGTGACCGCTGAAACTCCTTGCATTCTGGAGTAGGGTCTTGCGGTTAGTTAACAAAAATAAACTTTGTGAATGAAAAAAATGCAAATAATGACATCGATCCGCCGCTACAACCCGCAGTTTTACAGGGCCGTGAAATTTTTTTGTGAGGTTAAGCCGCTCCGCAGACATCAACAGCTCGGCATATCCCGCGTTTAGAGCACCGACAGTAACCTCTTACGTGACCCGCGCGAAAACTGTTTATCAACACGAGGTCAGTATGGACAGAGTGTCATTTAGGCTATATTAAAAACATATATTTTTCAAATAATAATTTATACACTGCAGGGTGCGTGACAATAATTTTTGTGTTGTAGCAATGTAAGGAGTCTGCTTAGGATAGAATGGTAATTTCAAAAAGCTGACGTGCCGCAGGGCAATAGAGCACAGATATCTAGATTAGATGTTCACAACATCTGCTTTGTGTTTACTTTAGTATTGAATAACAAAGGCTTGCAGGTTATGTCAGCATCACGCCTTTTTCGAATTTTTTTTTTTTTTTAAAGTGCTCCGCAGATTCGTCTGCTGCAAAGCTGTGCAAAACAAGAGCCCCGGGCAAGTCGCTCATGGACGACACTAATAACTGCTTTTGTGTTTGAGTTTCACAAATGAAAGCGTTTAACTACTAATTTGTTTTAATATATGCAAATTCCATTCATCAAATGCCTGTAATTTGTTTACTGAGCAGAGACTGGTTGTCATTTTCAAATAAAACGATGCACATGTGCTTCATAATGTGGAGCTCTTTAAAGTCTGGACAGTCAGATGGATTGTCGCAGCAGGTCTCATGGCTGGTGTTGTCATTGCAGGTGCCTGGAGGATTTCTGCATCTATGGGAGTGTGGGAAAGGTGGAGGAGCCATACGTGAGCATCACCAGGCTGAAGCGAATGCCCCAAGGCAGCCCGGCTGAGGAGGTGGAGCGGCAGGTGGGGCAGGCGGAGGGTAAGCTGGTGGTGCACCGGGCGGCCTTCTCCCGAGCCTCCGTCGTCCAGGCCTTCCTGGGGTCTGCCCCCCAACTGACTCTGCAGCTCTACATCTGCGTGCAACAGCGAGGCGTGTCTGCCGGCAGAGGTAAGCACCAGCCCCCCCCCACCTGCTGTGTTGCTCAGTGATATAAGCTGTGGAGGTTATGTGCCACTTCAACTGGGGGACGGGTAGACTAGGGCCAGTTGTTCTGTGGGGGGGGCCAGATGCATTAATGTCCACCAGGTGTTCCTTACACTACATTGCCAGCTTTAAGAAGGCAAAGACAACTTTGAAAACTGAATGTTGTTTATGAAATACTCTGCAGTTACATTTAACAGTTTTTACAAATATGTAACTCACATTGATTATTTATTTACTTAGTTTTATTCGTTTACTTAGTTACTCACAGATCTGTGCCCGAGACTCCAAAATGAATTTCTAGGTCTGTTACACCCACCACTCTCATCCGCTCTCCTTTTAGGCGCGCTGATGGTGATCTCGCTCCTCTCCATTGTGTATGGTGCCCTTCGCTGCAACATCCTGGCCATAAAGATAAAATACGATGACTATGAGGTTGACGTGGGGCCCGCGGCCTACCTCTGCATCTTCCTGTGGCGCAGTTTCGAGATCGCCACACGGGTCACTGTGCTGGTGCTTTTCAGCTCTGTGCTGCGGTCCTGGGTGGTGCCGGTGGTGCTCGCCAACTTGCTGGCCTTCTCCTTCTACCCCTGGCTGATGTTCTGGAGAAGCCGCTGTCCCTTCCCAGAAAACATAGAGAAGACGTTGACACGGGTTGGGACTACCGCAGTGCTGGGCCTCCTCACCTTTCTCTACGCCGGCATCAACATGTTCTGCTGGTCGGCGGTTCAGCTGCAGCTGAGTGACCCAGACCTGATCAGCAAGTCACAGAACTGGTTCCGCATGGCAGTGTATTATGTGCTCCGCTTTCTAGAGAATGCCGCCTTGCTCCTGCTGTGGTACGCCTTCCGCACAGATGTGTACCGCCTGATGCATGCACCGTTGCTTCTACTGCATCTGCTGGCTGGCTATGCCGTGGCCGTCTTCTTCATGCTGATCTTCTACCGGTTCTGCCACCCTTGCAAGAAGTTCTTTGCCTCCAGCAACTCCCGGGGTATTCTGGGATTTGCCCCCTTCCTCTGCCCACCCCGTGGACCCTGCCTACGTGAGGAATCTGCAGAGAGCCATCCCGGCTCTTCGGACGACATGCACGACTCTGCGACGTCAGCCACCTGATTGAGTCCTGTTACCTTTGAAAGCTTTAGAGGTCTCCAGCACCCCCTGGAGGAGCTCTTATCCGCTTGATGACCTAATGTAGAGAAAAGGTTTTATGGTTCCCTAGGATCAGCTGCTTTTATGTGACACTTTCTGGTCCTTGTGGGCTTGTGCCCTCTCTGTCAGGCCGACGACAGCATCGTCAGCCTGGAAGGCGCTTGGTGCTACCATGCACTCTATGAGAGACACGCGGCTGTTCTCTATTTCCTGGTAGGCAGGGCAGTCAGAGGTGGCACTAATGTAACTAACATTAGGTGGGTATCTAATTTAAAAAATATTTACATTTCAAGAAATTATATAGTGGGGCTGGCATGGTGGTGCAGTGGTTAGCACTGTTGCCTCACACCTCTTGGACCAGGGTTCGAGTCTCTGCTGTGGCTCCATGTGTGTGGAGTTTGCATGTTCTCCTTGTGTCATTGTGGGGTTTCTTCCCACAGTACAAAAAGGATGCTGAGATTAATTAGAGTTGTCAAATTCCCCATAGGTGTGAGTGTGAGTGTGCCTTGTGATGGGTTGGCCCCCCATCCTGGGTCGTTCCCTGCCTTGTGCCTATAGGCTCTATACCCCCTGCAGCCCTGACTGGGACAGGTAGTTACAGAAGATGGATGGATGGATGGATGGTAACTAGTTAGGTGCATAAATTTAAGATTGATGACCTAATGCTTCTGTTGCTGTTGTGAATGTCATGAGTTTGAGGATGGGGAAGTGGGTAGCACTGATACTACGCGTCTGGGACCCGGGTTCAAGTCCCTGCCCCAGTTCTATAAGTCTGGGTTCTCTGGTCACCACCCCCCCCCCCCCAATGATCCAGAAACAGGTTAAGGTGAAGTGGAGTTGCCAGGTTGTCTGTGGGGGTGTACGCTCTGTGAGGGGCTGGTGCCCCATCCTGGGTGATTCCCTGCCTTGCACCTCTAATTGCTCCAGTTGGCTGCAGCCCCCTGTGGCCCAGCATAGGACAAGCCGGTACGGGAAACATTATGCTTCAAAATTTACTCTCATATTACAAGATATTTTATGTTTTTAAAGCCATTTTCTGGCCATCCTAGGAGTGAAACCGGAGATGTGTGGATTCACCCTCCGATGTGACCCAGAGACATTTCCATTCTATTTTGTATTCAAAGTTCATTGGAGAGTAATATTTATGCGCTCTGCAAATCCTCGGCACTTTACCGATCTCACTGTCAACATCCCCAGAACTGGCTTTCTGTCAGTTGATGATGGTGCTTAACTTTTCAAAGCAACATTCCACATAATTGCACAAGAACGGCTTTACTGAGTATCAACTAAAACCCTGTGATCTGTAAAACCAGAAACTTCATATTCTTTATATCCAATACATGTAAAAAGCACTTTGTGGATGAAAATCATTCTCAAGAAAACAACATGAATTAACATTTAATTACTTTTGATTCTTGTTTAAGGCTGATGTAAGGAAGTGCCACTTTGACTTATATTTACGGCCTGTATGTGACATAGGCGGCCACCTAGGGTGCCACCTTCTGAGGGGTGCTGACCTGCTGGCTAATTTCATTTTGCCTCAGACAGGGGGCGCTGGTGGCGATGCTCACCTAGGACACCACATCGGCTAGGCCTGGTACTGCTTACATATGCATTAATGTTTAATTAATTAAGTGGCATGCAGTCATGTGAATACTATTATAATTCACAGAACTTGTCATTACTTTTAAATGTAGAATTATATTAATTCACTTTATTACATGAATATTTTACAGCACAGACAAAATCGAATCATGAACTATATTTATGGTTTAATATAACTGTATTATATTTTTCACTAATTTTATTTTTGTATTGAAACAATATGTCTTTGGGGGTGGGGGGGCTGGTGAATGAGGCGCTTCTTACTCCTCATTATCCGATGGTCTGTAGCATTTGTGTTTCTCAAGTGTATTTTATACTGCTTTAAACTAATATCTAAGTGTCCATATCCTCTATTTTCTTCTAGATATGATACTGATTATTCCACTTGGCTTGTCAAAAAATACTGTTTTGGTTCTGGTTTGCTCACCACTCTCAATGTGTTCACCTCCATTAGAACTTAAGAGAGCTTAAATATACTGTACTGCATCAGCCACCGTGGGGGTGTTCCACAACGCAGGATTTCTCAGTTAGCTGGGATAACTTAAAGTTAGAAGTCATGATTGTCCAATAGGAATGCTCTTACCTAAATTCTTAGTGGACGATCATAATAATAATAGATGCTTTACTAATCCCCGTGGGGAAATGGTCTTTACACCTCCCTCAACTTGCTCTTTGTAAGCAAGCAGTCCACAAATGGCAGCTACCTGTAGCAGCACCCAGGGAGCTAGAGATTAAGGGTTTGCTCAAGGACCCACAGACGTGCCGAGGCTGGGTTTGAACCAACAACCTTATAATTACAAGCACACCAGCTTAGCCCACCGAGCCACACACATTTGTCAGGACTTCTGACAAATCTTGCTTTGTGGGACACCCCCCTGATCACACGGTTGATGTTATGTATCCAGGGTTCAGCTTCCTCTGTTTTCCCTTACAGATTTATTGATATGCGGTCATCACTATTTATGAGACCAAGAACTTAAAAATGGTATCTAGCATTTGTAAATACTTGTTCATATTATTTATGGGATTTTATTTATATGAATTTATTTTTATCCAGTTTATTAGTACTAAGTTTAAATGAATGTATCATTAAATTTTTTTTACACCTAGTGGACAAAAAATGTGCAGTTGTTTGAATCTCAGACTTTAAATGTTTTAAATGTTAAACAAGTGAATTTAAAATGTAAAAACGTTTCAAGGCCTTAGTGCTATTACTGTAGACCAGGGGTGGCCAGTCTTATCCTCAAAGGGCCATTTTGTGTGCGGGTTTTTGCTGCAACTGCCTAATTAGATTACTAATTAGAGGACTGATTGGCTGAAGAGTCCTCACACCTGGGTGTGAACAGCTGACCTAAAGGTTACCCCAAAAACCGACATACACACCGGCCCTTTGTGGATAAGACTGGCCACCCCTGCTGTAGACCCTCCCGATAACTAGCGCCATATATGATGGTTAAACTTATTATATTATTTTTATAAAAACATTCCATACTATGAAGATATAGCAAGGATACAATTAAATGCACATTCCTTGATTATTTGGTTAACAGCAAGGAACGTTGTTTGTGTTCCTGATGTTATGCTCCAGCACGCCGTATGGTTCTTGGCGCAAACGAAAGGAGTTAAAAATGTCATTTTAATTAGCTGCAATGGGCTGGTGCCCTACCCTGGGTTATTCCCTGCCTTTCACCCATTGTTACCGGATAGGCACTGGACCCTTGTAATGCAGTGTAGGGCAAGTGATGTAGATTAACTGGATTAACAAAGGAAGATTAACTGTTTTGATTCATATTTTAATTCTGAGATTAGCATTTTATTCTTTTGAGTCATTATTTTATCATGCTAAAAGGCTGTGTTACCTGTAACAATCATGTATTTGGGTTCTGCCTTGCGGTACCCTTTACGAAATATGCGCAAGTAACTTTTGTATGGTTTCTGAACTGGTCCCTGTATTATGGCATTCCATAAATAATTTGGCATATACAATTGTACTGTATTCAATATTCTCATATTTTGATGTTGAACATTAGCTTTTCAGCTAAATAAAAAACACATTCATGTCTAAACCGTTCATGTGACTTGTCTTACATGGTAAGCTAGTGGGTGGTGGTCTGTTTAATTTGTGAGAGACCATGTGAGAGACCCGCACGAGGATCAGTGTCTCCTGGCCCCCCAAGCCGCCATCCGAGACAAAGTGAAATTGGCAGAGGTGGATAGTTTGCGTCCAAAAAGTAAAAATCCAGACCAAGATTTTGTTTCAAGCAGCCAGCTGAGTACTCTGTGTCTGACTTTATACTTAAGATAAAATGATCCTTGTTGGTTATTGGTTGAAAATTATTTTCTGGTCTAGATTTGTACTTTGTGACCCTGTACTGTCCAACTCTGGAAGTTGGCTTGCTAAGTCTACACCCCTTCAGCAGATGGCGCCCTGCCCTCCAAACACTTCTGTTAATGTAACCTAACATTTAGAGGGAAAAACAACTGATTTATGAAAATTGTGCATTTTATTTGTGTACTTTTAATTTTATTAATCCACTATAATGTAAGATACATTACTTAATCGTGTGTATTTTGTATGTTACGGAAGCTTTTTAGATTACTCATTAACCATCAGTTAATCTGGGGAATGATTCTGCACTGTGAAATAAGGTCTTAAATTATGTACTAAATCGCTCGGCGTGGTGTACTTCCCCCAGAAGGACTTGCCCCAAATTGTCTTCCTCCCACTTCCTCCTTAGCTATATATTTCGTGCATCCCGGCTCAGTAAACTCACTCGCTCTTCCTCTCGCCATGGGTAACAGGGTAGAAAACGAAGGACTCTCCATCTTTGTAATTGTAAGTTCATACCTGTTTCTCTCTACTCTCTCTTCTGACCGTGACTTGGCTAACGGGCTCTCTTTCAGCTCGTCTGGCTGGGGATCAATGCCTTCCTCTTCGTCTACTTCTACATTGCCTTCCTCACCGATCGCTTCTTCTACACCAGGGCCATCCTCGGAGTAAGTCTGCCTTCCACCCCTCAAGGCATTAATTCGTAAGCAATAAAGAAAATGTAACTTTAGACGTGCATTCACTGATTTAATTTTTTTTAATGCTGACCTAGCAAGAAGTGGGCTAATAATCATTATAATACAAAATCAAAATGAGAAGATTTTTCTAAAGCATCTCGATTTGTGTTGCTGTACGTAGTTCTCCTAGAAACGTACTGCAATCTCATAATTTGGTTTTGTGAAAAGCACTTTATACCTTTTCATGAGTATTTTTATCCGAGTGTGACTGACTGGGAGGGACCTGGGCGCAGGTGCGGAGCCTTAATTAGCCACAAGCAGAAGTGAAAGTGAGCCCTGCTTCTGATCTCGTCTTGGTGCAGGATGCGCTACCCTGGGCCAGAGCTCCCGCCGCCTGCCTGAACTTTAACTGCATGCTGATCCTGCTGCCTGTTTGCCGAAATCTGCTCTCCTTCCTGCGCGGCTCCGTCCAAGTGAGTGTGTACGTGTGTTGGTGATATTGTGTAAGTTGTGCGGCATTATGTTCCTCCTTCAGCTGACAGCTCCTTCAGATGTGTCAATTGGAAAGAAACATGTAATAATTGGTGGCGGGCGCTTGTGTAATGTTGTGGTCGAGATATTGTTCCGTTTATAAGGATAGTGTTACGCTAAAATTGCAAAAACTAGTACAATTAACACATGACAGACCTTTGCTTTCTTATGTAAACGTTGTATTACTCTAACATATACAGGCCTTCATACAGGATTCCCGTATACAATTAACACGCGCTTTGTTTTGTTTGCATGTTCGTTTGCAGAGATGCAGTCGCAGCGCAGCCCGTCAGCTGGACAGAAACCTGACTTTCCACAAGCTTGTAGCGTACATGATAGCGCTGCATACAGGTAATAACGAACGACCACATCACCACAGATAACCCTGCGATTGTCTCTGTGCCTCGTTTACGATCGACATTGATTTCTTTTGAAACAGCGGACGTTGTCTCTTGCTTAAACTTGTTTGAATTTAAGGAACATCAATTATTACTTTGCCTCTATTAATTTAGTCGGAATCTCAGCATCTATTCATCTTAACTACTGTCACTAACTGAAATAAACAGTGATGCATGTTCCATCCATCCATCTATCCATCCATTATCCTCCGCTTATCTGAGGTCGGGTCGTGGGGGCAGCAGTCTCAGCAGGGAAACCCAGACCTCCCTCTCCCCAGCCACTTCATCCAGCTCCTCCAGGGGAATCCCGAGGTGTTCCCAGGCCAGCCGAGAGACATAGTCCCTCAAGCGTCTCCTGGGTCTTTCCTGGGGCCTCCTCCCAGTGGAACATGCCCGGAACACCTTACCAGGGAGGCGTCCAGGAGGCATCCTGACCAGATGCCCGAGCCACCTCATCTGGCTCCTCTCAATGCGGAGGAGCA
>JAODLD010000086.1:1534271-1544403 GCA_026781065.1 Mormyrops boulengeri | reverse complement strand
ACGTGCTGAGGTTTGAACCGGCGACCTTGTGATTACAGGCACACAGGCTTAGCCCACTGAGCCACACGCTGCCCCATGGATGGATGGATAGGCAGAGTATGCAGTTGCCTAGGGCCCTACCTGTGCTGCAGAAGAAGTGAAATGATCATCAATGTTCTTGGTAGGGTGCCCCCCCAAAGTAAAACTTGGCATATGGCCCCTGGAAAGGCAGTGCCGGCCCTGGATGGACGGATGGGTGGGATTTAAGAACATAGTTTAATAATGAATAAAACAGTAATTTTAGGATTAATTTGATGTTCCATGTATGTGGCGTGCAAGAAACTGATTCAAATGATTTTACATATTTTAAAAATATAAACCTTGTTTTCTCTGTCCATGAGCATTATCTCTATACAAAGCAGGGCCCCTTGCTGATCAATGGTCCATCAGAGTAATAAACCCCATTCATTCGGGCGACTTAACATAGCATTGCACCTGCTGCTGAAGGCATGTAAACAGACTCGCGATAAAAAAAAAGGATGTAGTAACGGGATTTATACACCAGATGGACTCAAATATTTTTCTTAAAAAGTTTCTAATATATTATTGCTGATATGTTTACAAGAATGTGCTGAATCATCATCATCATTGTTGTTGTTATTGCTATTATTATTATACCTGTATTATTTACACTCCTTATCTATTTGATGTATAGGCAAGGGGGGATTATAATGGCCGTTAACTTATCAAATTGTCGCAAGGACTTTGATTAGGCCCAATGGGCAGCCAATTTCGGCAAAGAAATGCTGTTGTGACGATCTAGAGGGGCAAATCGCGGTGCTTGCATAACCCTTTCAGCTGCCGGTAGCCAACAAAGCCATGACAACAAACAGTTCAAGGTCTCTCCTCTGTGCCTTTGTCTACTCTTCTTCACTGCAGATTAACTGGGTCTCACAACACTGGCGACGGCAACAAAGGAGGTTCTTTCTGTAGCACAACCAGTTAATCAAACCATGCTATAATTAATATGTTTTTATTTTGTCCCTTATGATTAAGGTAATTCATCCATTTAAAATGAACGCAAATTCAGCAGCGCAACAGTTCCGAAGTGGCCGGTCCGTAATCCAGCTGTTCCCCCCCATTCCCGGTTCAAAGCCGTGACCACGCCCCCGCCATGCAGAACCCCGCAGCCGGTCCGCTTTTTAGCCGGCTGGATGCAAACAGCAGCGGGGAGCTACCGCAGGAAAGAGGGGACGTGCCGTTCGCGTAGTGTGACGGCGAGGAGGAAAACCCGCATTTCACACACGCTGGCAGTTTGCGGAGTTTCGCAGGGGCAGGTAAGATTTTTTCATGTCATCATTTTAAATTAAATAATATCTACGTTTTGCGTGCGATATCGAAATATTCCGCTTAGAGTGTTGAGGTACAGCCAGCACAAGCCGTGGGGATAGACACGCCGAATTTAATTGCAATCGGTATTTGGTACCCTTTTGTAAATTGCTCCTATCATTACTTTTGAATTAATCATTTGTATTACTGTGTCTAATGTTGTAATGGCATAATGTTAATCCAACCTTGACTACGCTCCTGTTTTTGTGTCTTCAACAAAAATAACGAAAAGATTATTTAGTTGTTTGATATAGTGGGTCTATGTGCAGTGTAAAGATCACCTGTGCGGGTACCGTGTGGACAGGTGCAATGCAGTAAACGCATTTTTTTGTCTTTCAAACGAATATTTTACATAACCGATAAAATAATTTTAGGAATAAAAAGTTTGGAAGTTGCCAGTCCCCCTTGCTTCGGGATTGGGTAACTTTTGTGAAATGCATTTTAAAATGATCCCTCCTACCTATTAATTATTTTTAAACGTGACACTAAAAGCCGTCCGTTTTTCCTTCTGCATTACACACGTTGTTAATTCCACACCGCGCCCCAGGTTACTGTAGACAGTCCTACTAGCAGAATAAGACTATCGTTAAATGTTTCACGAAGATTAACGAGAGTGATGTGTATCATAATATTTCAGCGTCTGACTGTTTTCCAGCTTGGTTTCAAAATCGCTGCTCATACATGAGCAAACACATGCTGCAGCACTGAAAATGAGAATAAATCACGAGATCAGCGAACATCATAAGCTGTCGATTACGGTCAAGGCAGGAGAATCAATTTTCTGGTCTAATGTGAATCATTTCTGTGCGCAACCGACCGGCTTGGTAGAGGAGCTACAAAATATGAGATAAATGCGTTGGATGACAAACATGCACATTATCAAAGATTAAAGTGTGTGATTAAGTATGAGTTTCCTGAACATTTACATAAGAGGAGAAAGCGATCGAGTCTTAGCCTTAGGCAGCCTCGCCGGGTAATCTGAAGTTCATGCTGCGTGTAAAAGTGGAGCGCGCGTATTTCGCAGGTAATGTGCCCTAATCCCAACGCCAGTGGGGCAGGTTTTTCTCCAGTTCACCTCTTTAATTGAAATGGGGCTCGTAGGAGATGCTCCTGCGTTTCGCCGCATCGGGGAGGGCTCGGCCGATCGCGTCGGGGGACGAATTTACCCGCTTCCTATATCAAGAGCTGGAGGCAGTAACGAAAGCGGTCGGCTTTAGTTCCCACAGTGGACACTGGTTAGCGGGATGCACAACTACCTCGGGGTCTTTAGGGCACTGTGTGTGTGTGTAATTAAGGCAGGGGAGGTCTTTTTGTGAGACACAACTGGGGCTGAGGAAGGCTTCCTCCTAGATACTAAAAGAATATTTCTTAAGATTTTATCTTAAAATATGAATTTCTGTGTTACCTCTGGTTATTTTGCCCATCATTTCTGAGGTATTTGTGATGTGGTATTTGCGGTGTTAGCTATGATCGTCGCTGTGAATGAAAACAGCTTCCTGTTTGCTGTACCCGGTCAGATTAAGGGCAGCTGGGCTCCTTCGTTTCCTGGTGCTCTGAGGGTTTCAGTTCAGTGCCAGCGAGTTCCTGCAGCAGCGACAGGCTGGCGTAGTTGTGGGGGCCCCTGTGGCCTGTTCTGCATGTCTGCATTCACTGAGAAACCCTCTCCCTTCATCTTCAGCTTCCTTCGCCTATGGTTTTGTTCTCTCTCTCTCTCTCTCTCTCTCTCTCTCTCTATTTCTTTCTCAGCAGATGCTCCATTTGCAATTTATGGCACAGGGGTGAACAGGGAAACAAATAATGGGGAGAGGCTGAACCAGTGGGGGAGAGGGGGGGTACTGGGATGTTTAAGTGGCTAGGGGAGAGGCACTCGGCAAGCTAACGACTTGCTTCATGCAGATTTGCCAACGTTCTGTGAGCTCGATATCTCCTTTGGTAATAGCAGATCACATACAGCTTTCAGATAAACACCCCCACCCCCCAGAAAACAGCAGTAATCCTTCATTTGGGTGGGGGGGGGGGGGGTGTGCCTTGATTGATGTTGCTTCTGGTAGGGCTAGGCAGGAAGTCTTATGTGGAGAATGTTGACAGCACTGGGACACTTTAGGATCTGTGATTTACAGATTATAGAGCGATCTGGCACAGACCTGGAGCCTCTCATTGCCAGGTATAACGAGGATTTCGTTTAGTGGCCCCGGTGCATTGCTCGGCTGCTGCTGCATCCTCAACGACGTCCCCAGTGCCTTGACTGGCGCGGAAAGCACATTTATGGCAGTAAATATTCCACACTGCATCTTTTGCCATCATAAACCCACTGGTGCTGTTTGATGCTGGTTCTGTGTCCTGGCTATTGGATTAGTGGAGAGAAAGTATTAATGAGTTTGCTGCAAGCTAAAGAGTAAAGTGACACAGAAGGGCATGCTGGCAGCAGTCGGACAAGGGAAACCCAGAGGCTGATTTTGACAGCATGCGGTTTTAAAGACAGAAAGGTCTGCCCTTTAAAAGGTGGCATTCTCCAGGTCCCAGATCCCCCTTGTTATCTGTCAGCACTTTAGTGTGACTTGGACTGCAGTGGGGAGGATTGGCCTTGCCCACTATACTCATTACACAGCATTCTGAGTCACTTGGGGTCACTTGCTGATTCCAGAGTAGTGGGCGTGGCTGCAACATATGCAAGTCTTTCATCCTATCAAAATAAGACTGGGAGGCAAATCAGGAAAGCAGAACTAGGCCACACCCTCTATGGGGGTGGAGCTTACTGAGGGTTTAAAAAGTGATTATGCACAAAACCATCATTATGTTCTTTGGTATAATGAAGCGGTCATTAAGGCCGAATGAGCTGGAGTTATCCTCCTCTCCACCCTTGGTGATCCCGCATAATGAACCTGTCTGCTGAAAACAAACAAAGAGTGTTTGATTGAAAAATCCCCAGTCAAGGCTCGTGGAGAACCAGTCAGACACTTTGGCACAAAAGGTTTCAGGAAATATTTAAGCCTCGACTGTGAGATTGAGTCATGATCTACTGAGACTTTAGTCCTGTTTTGTTTGTCTGACCTTTCGGGTTTTAAATCAAAAGGTTTGTACAGGGTGCATGTATACAAGGAAGGGTAAGAGGTGCTCACATCCATCTTTGATAGTGTGTCATGCGCCTGGTATTTTCTGACATGCACCTCCTCTTCAGTTCTGTTGTGTTTTCTTAGCACAAAACAAAAGGTGCAAAAAGCAAGAGATTATTTCTCCATCTAAGGGTGTTAATAATTTGTAGCATGACGTTGGATTACTGACCGATTG
Source organism: Mormyrops boulengeri (assembly GCA_026781065.1). Taxonomy (NCBI): domain Eukaryota; kingdom Metazoa; phylum Chordata; class Actinopteri; order Osteoglossiformes; family Mormyridae; genus Mormyrops; species Mormyrops boulengeri. Next base: position 1,539,747 of record JAODLD010000086.1, on the reverse strand, counting down.
GTTCACTGCACTCTCATTACTCTCACCGTGTCATACAGCGGTCACATTTCTGCGAGAGTCTTTGTATCTGCCGCATCGTATTGATCGGACAGTCAGTTACGTTAATTTGGCTCTCAGGAATTGATTTAGTGCTATGGGAATTAGGAGCATCAGCTCCAAGATGGGCACTGTCTAGCCGGAGGACCTGGCCTTCCCAGAATTCCTCAGTTTCATATGTATAATTAGTCTTATGTTTAGGCCTATGAACAGGAGGGATGCAGAGTTAAGTGGTGTGGTCTTCCGGTTCTTGAGCTTGTTAGAAGCATCAGTGTCGGGCAGGAGGTCTAGGATTAAGCCACAGGGAAGGTGTGAGACTGCAAAACAAACTGGTTTCAACTGGGCACCTGATTTTGTGAAATTGTGGCCCAGTGTTATCGATAACGGCTAACGTGAAGATCAGAGTCATTCTCGTGCCCTTTGGCATGTTTTCCAGTATGTGAACATGGTGTGAACACAACGGCGTCCAAACGAAACCTTCTCTAAGGAGGCAGAGGAGGAGATGGCAGCGGCAATAGCTTTTATGCTAAGCAACATTGCGTTCCAGTAGCCAGTATCTTCATCTTGGTGAGTCAGTTGTTTTCGTGCTGAAGGATGATTGTCCTCAACCTCATCAGACGTGTGTGTGGTCATCAGGGACAGGAAGCCCTTCTAAGCAATGCTAACAAAGCCGCTGAGATGTTTCCACAGCTGTATAATTGACAAAAACACCAGTGTGATATACAGAAGTGCTTGTTTGACATCAGGTTATCCACGAGGTCCTCATAGAGAAGTACGCAGTACCCAGAGAGGCCCGGCGCATGAAGCTTTAATGTGAAGGTCAGTGTCCACGTGGGTATGATGACAGCAGAAAATCATTGGTTCCTTCATTTAGGAAACATATTCCACATTCTCAGAACAAATCAGACGCAGCAATGTCTTCCTGCATCAGTGTGACTTTTATTCTTTAAAGCTATTTAACACGGGCTTGTCTGTCTGAAGTCTGTCCCTGTGTCTGCTCACTTGTACCCACCCTTATCTTCCATACCTTTCAGTGCCTGGAGATTCAAGTTAAAAATAGATGTTTTGTTATAGATGAGTTCAGGGTTTATTCCCTAAATACTTTATCTTACCATAGTCTGTTTTTTTTTTCTTTAATGTCATTACAGTCTGTGCAGTCCCTTTGTATTCCTGGGACACTTTTTCCAGTTCTGATCAGGCTAGTTGTACGGTACATTGTGGATTACAGCCTGTTTGTGCCGCTTAGCCGAGCACCTTAGAAAATCGCATATGAAAGAAATAACTAGAATATTCTGTGACCTCTCCACTAATCACCGGAATTTAACCTGAGAGCCGTCAGGGGAAACTAATGAGCTCCGAAGTGATGCCACACGGCCCTGACCTGCTCCGGTCTGTTCCCGGCACCTTTCACTGGCGCTAGGAATGATTTGTCCTTTACCCACAAACCAGGATGTATTTCTCAGTTTAAAAAAACCACCTTTCTTTGTTCTGCACCTCAGACCCAGCAGTCAGGCGGTGCTTACCTTGTAAGACACCACAGAGAATTTCTACCAGAGCCAGTGCTGCAGGGCTGATATCAAACTATTTAAATTATTCATTTCTCTTGACTAAAGGCCCAGTGATATTGAATCAGAGAACCGGCCGGCGCCTTGTGACTAATGAAGAGGCCTAATTGCTGTAATTACCTGTATCTTGGCAGAAAAGGTTATTAGAAGCAATTCGGAGGGAAAAGCTGATACAGTTAAATATTGAAATGAAGGACAATTCTGAAGCGAATCGCAGGGTTTTCTTTGTCATGTGACCCATGCAGTGCAGCCTGAAGTGGCGAGGCAGGTGTCTAGGAGATCGCTGGAAAAGAGGTGCTGCAAAACCTGAGGCTCTGCTCTCCCCGTGCGTATCTGCAGCACCGAAACCGCTATGAGCCCCCGGCCTGAGCGCCCTCTGCTTTCCCTGATGGAACTCTGACGTGCCAGCAAGGCAGGATTCTGGCATTTTTGCATTTTCGTCGTCATTACGGAAGTACTGCTGTTCCCTCGCATCCTGTTGAGTTTTATTGTCACTTTTACTGAGAAAATGGCACAGAAAATATGGCACAAACAACACTGGTAGCAGCTGATGCGCAGGGTGCCACGAAGGCGTAAACGTTTCCAGTAAAACCCGGCAGTTTCTCCCCAGTGGGAAGAAGAGGCTGGATGCGTCAGGGCCCTGGGGCTCGGAAAGCGGCCCCTTAGCGCATCCGCCCCCTGACAGTGGAGACGTCAAGTCACCATGTGTCACACGGGATCACCGAGAGGGGGCTTTAACGAAGTGTGGCAGTCAGCAGGCCCAGCGTGAGTGGGCACAGAGGATGTGGGCCCTGGGGGGGACCAGGGGCCATTAATCAGCGCTGTGTGGAAGTCAGAGCCCAACTGATTTGTGCTGTCGATACCCGAAGAACAAAAGGATCAGAATAATCCTGCTCCAGTCTGTCTGAAAAAAGATAACATCTATACGTCACGTTAGTAAACAAAGAAAAACGTGTATAGCTTTAACTCATCAGGCTTGTAGGCCTGGCCAGACTGTTAGAGAATGCAGTGCCTTTCAATACAAACTACTAGAGCTGCCAAAAATATAAAAATTACTGAAAACAAACAGTATATTCTCCTTTATAGAGTTACCACCCTGTGACACTGCAGTCAGGCACCGAATTTGGTTTTGTGGTCCTGACTCAGTCATAGCTCTGTATGTCACGCAAATCTCACATAACACCAACAAGCTTGCTTCACACTTTACGAGGATGTTAGCCCGGCTTGGAAGGATTCCCGTCACCCTCCTCTCTGCCTCAGAGCTGCGCTTCCCTGGCAGATGCCTTCTTATTCCCGCTTTGCTTGCAGGCCAGAGGGCTTTGCTCTGCCGTCTCTTCCTGCAGGGAGACTAGACTCTCAAATAAGAGACTTGCCCGCAAGCGCAAACTGGGATGATGGATGGAAATATCATTTGTTTCATCGCAGGTTTGAGGCGTGTCATCTCAGCAGTGTGACACAGACAAAACAGTTTAGTGACAGGTTGGTGAAATAATTTTCATTTTCCTAAAAAACTTCCAGATTTTATTTTCTTGTGATGAAACTGAAATGTAGCTTTTGGTCTAACTGCCTGTTATCTTAAGGAATATTTACTACCTAACAATTAACCTACAGAAAAAAAACACAATTTCCCTCCCGCTTTATGTTGCATGGCAACAGAATTAATATATACATATATATTAAACTGGTTGCCATGCAACAGTAGGAGAAAAATATAGAGATTATAATATAAAAAGCTAATTTTCTGCATAAAGCAGTTATCACCCCCCAGTTTGTGCAGATAATAGCAGACTCCTTCCGGTGGTTCCTCGTGTCCTAATGAGTGGCGTGAGATGAGCTGCACCGACTGCGACGCACCGTTTCATAACCACTCACAAATCCCGTGTTTAGCTGTCACACAAGTGGCCCGGCTGCTGAAAGTCATTATCCCCTCGCTAACAACACTGGCGTCACAGTCCTCCTCTGCCAGCCTCTCGCCTCCATTATTCTCACAGCGGTTCAGCTTTTGGGGTTGCCGGGGACGACGCCTGGTCCATCTTGACTGAGCATCGTACGCAGCTCTGGAAAATTGTATTCGCCCGGTTAGGGATGAGGCGTCGAGAGCAGGAAATGGGCCTCTTCAGATATTCTCCTGGGTCTTATTTTTAGAAATACTGTTTAAGCTCTGCTCTCTTTTATTTTGTGTAATCAGAGTTCAGATTGTCCAGTGCCTGAAGGGAGAACCATTTACAATTTGAATTTTTGATGTTTTTGTACCAAATTTTCATATAATACGTGAATCAGTTAAAATCAATCCACATCACACATCACTAACAGAAAACACTTCACCCCTTAAAAATTATTGGGTATTTTTCAGATCCTGTCTTCAGTCACTATTTAATTCCACGATACACATGCAGACAGTACTCCTGAGTGTAGCCTATAGCCGTTTGCTGTTTGTGTCAAAAGGTAACTGCGTTCATCCATTGGCCCGTGAAACATTAAGGAATGAAACCCAGTGGAGCCATTTCCTTCTGAATCTGTTCATTAATGCTACAGTATTATCCAGTGCATTAGGCAATGTCCACAAACCATTAAATCCATGGTGTGAAAATAACGGGAAAACGGCAGGACGTCCAGCCAGAGATGGGGGATTGAGCTGCAGTGGTGAGACTGGGCCATCACTGGACGCTGCACTGCAGGTCCTTTACAGAGGTGTGTGTGTGTGCAGGTTTGGAATTGTTACATTGTGGGAACCAGGTTTCCCCACAATGTAATAAAACTGCTCATTTTCACCTTTTAGGGACATTTTTTGATCCCCAGAAGGTTAAGTTGAATTTTTTATTTTTTTTTAATCTGTGAATGCAAAAACGAACTGCCAAAAGTCTTGTATTTTGTTTGGTTACTTATGGTTAAGGTTAGGGATGGGTGTGGGTCAGGGTTAGCATAGTTGGGATTAGAGTTTTTCCCATAGAAATGAATGGACAGTCCCCACAAAGATATGAGTACAAACGTGTGTGTGTCTGTCCGTCCATGTGTTTGAGAGGGTAGACCCCTTCCCTGTCCCACCACAGCATCAATAATACATCTGCAGACACATCGAGGTCCGTGAGCTCAAAGTGAGATCTGAAACGATCCGTTGGTCCCCATCAATCTGCTCTTCACTCGATGTCCTTCTGCCTTTCTTACCTTCTCTTCAGTTTGGTCTTTCCTATCCAGCATCGTTAAAGCCCATATCAAATGCACAGGTGCACTACAGAGTCGTAGCCCACAGGCAGTCTGGATATCAACGGAATAATCAGAGATGCTCTGTTGGCCGAGAACTTAACGTGGGAACAGAACAGTCACGTGCAAACGGCCTTGGAGCATCAGCTAGTCATTCTGAGCAAGGTTGTCCTCAGTTATGGTCTCAAAATTGATATAATCAGCCGAGACAGTAACAGGGAAGAATAAGGCACCCATTTCACCCCAGTGGCATGAGAGAGGAGCAGGGCTTTGGCCTAATTGGGATTTCATTTATAGCTGCTTTTCATGGCTTATATCTGTAATTGTAACAGTGAATAAAACCTACCCACTGTGTCAGCGTGCCATCCCGTGAGCCTGCAGCTGCACACTCAGGACGCACGTCTGTGATGGCTGCCGTAAAACAGGCCCTGTAGTGTTTTTGGTGAAGATTGCGGTGAGCACCTGATTGCACTGAGGTGCTCCAGCTCGGCAGAAGGTAGGGCCGAGTTGGTCACTAGTGATGCGGCCGAATGGAATTACGACGAGAAAAAACGGTAATCAACGCTGCAGCACGGGGGGGGGGGGGGGGCGTTTGAGGCCGAATGCAGAAAAGACAATTAATGCGACAATGTTAAAAAGTCACCGCTCCCAATGTGGTTTATTCAAGTAGCGGC
>JAODLD010000086.1:1523987-1534261 GCA_026781065.1 Mormyrops boulengeri | reverse complement strand
CCCCCCCCGCCCCCCCCCCCCCCCCCCCGCCCGCCCCGCGGCCCGCCGGGGCGGCGCCCCCCCCCCGCGTGTCAGGCAGAATGCAGAAACGACATTTAATGCGACACTGTTAAAATGTCACCGATCCAAATGTCTTTTATGCAAGTAGCTGCATGAAGAGAGTGACTTTAATTAAGTTTACTGTCCCAGACCAAGATTTTGTTTCAACCAACCAGTTGGGTATAAAGAGTCACAGTCACAGAGTACTCTGGTTGGTTGAAACAAAATCTTGGTCTGGATTTTTACTTTTTGGACCTGAACTGTCCACCTGTGGTATTCTGTCTTAAACCTGGGGGATAACCTATTCCGAAGAGCTGGGCATTATTCTAGAAGGATATTTTCTGTGGTCTTTCACTGTGAAGGGACTGCAGGGACAGAAAATAAAAACATCTCACTGAACAACTGGCCATTGGAGTGCGTGCCCGATAGGAAGCTGGCCATTGGAGTGCATGCCTGTGGTTTGTCAGGACTCTTACTGTTTGTAACAGACACATGAGTTCATCTGTTTGCACTATCCCTTGTTGGACACCCTTCGTGTTTTTTTTTCTTACCTCTTGTTTGATTTATGATGGCTTCTTTTTTTCTAAAATGAAACAGTATTAATGTTTATTTCTGTGCATAACTGAGCTAGAAAAAGAAAAACGTGAACGATACAAAATGAAGTGAGAGTCTAACTGCAGAAACGCACGTTCTAATGAGGGCGGGGACAGCTTTGTATCCCACTAGAATGTTCCAGCCTTGCAAAGGCTATATTAGCAACATAAAGATGGTCATTCCATAACCCCTCCCCCCCCCCGCCTACTGCTTCCCCCTGTTGAACAGTGGGCTAATACCTTGGGGATGGGGGCGGTTGAGACTCCTTGCACTAATAAGCTGGTGTCCCACATAGCTTTGATACAGTGTGCTAATGTCAATCCAACATGCGGTTTTTGTTCATGTCTTATTGAACCACCATTCTCCCTTCAGGCTAATTTACAGGCGCTAACTTGTGCTTTAAATATTAGCAGTGTCAACAAAGGTCGCGGTTGTGGTGCAGGGCCCCAGCATCTCTGTAGTGCTTCCCAGGCTGAATATGGAGCAGCTGTTAAATATTCATGGCCTCCCTTTAGCAAGCATGCTGTGGATGAAGCAGGTCTTCCCATGTAGAGAATGTAATTAAAGGATTATTGACGGCGGTGGAAGACACCCAAACACACCCTTAGCACCGTACAGCGCAGTCGATTCATTTCCAGCTTCCTCTCTCACCGAAGTCAGACCCTTATAAAAGGCAAAAAATTAGCCGCAGAGAAAGAGTGAACAGATATGATCTTAACAGAGCTGACAATAAAAGGCAGACATGAATTATTTATTATTGTTTTTAGCTGTATTTTTCTTCTGAAGGAATTCTTTATTGTTTCATTTTTTCATTTATTAAACTGTATTTTTCATCTGAAGAATGAAGGCTAAAAGTGGTAAATACGTCTGCTTAGGGGCATTCCACCCAAAGTGTTTTGTGCATTTTGAGTGGAGAACTTTCCCTTTGCTTTTGGCGAAAGGTCACAGGATGACATCATGAGGAGACTTTTGTCTGTGGAGTATTGCTGACTATTCTATGTCTGGCAAAATGTTTTTAACACCATATTTTAAAATGCAGCTCAAAGGAATGTTGCAGCTCCTTTGGGTGGGTTGTGGCCTCTCTACAGTGGCTTGGACATTCTTTGAGTCCATGTGAACCCTTCCCCTAGGCAGGAAATACCTGGGAAACCAGACTGAAATGACACACATTCACAGTGAGCCTTCTCCGAAGTAAACACAGAAGTACTTGACAAATGTTCTGGATATGAGTTGCTCTGTCGGGGAGTACACTGTGATTTCATCCAGATAGAGTACAACAAACCAGTGGAGCATGTCCCTAAAGAAACTGGTAACAAGGGCCTGGAACATGGTGCATTTATGAGCCCAAATGGCATAATCATGTACTCAGAGTGCCCAACAGTTATTTGGAAGACTGTCCTCAATTCATCACCCTTTCCAGTCCAGGCCAAACAGCGTACACTGTACAGATCAGGCTTTGTGAAAGGCTTTGCAGTGTAAACTTGCCCACTTGTGGCCAGGGTCACCGGGCTTCTTCACAGTAGTAGTGTTAAGCCCTGGTAATAATACATCTTTTTTTGCATGTATGCAGATCGTAGAGGATCTTCTGCTGCTCACCATCTCAGTTCATTTCTCTTTCTCTGTTGTTGCATCAGGCTGAATTTTGAGAGCAGAATCTTAAACTTGATATCCATAACTCACTCAAGAATATGAAGCACACTGTGAAATTTTCCTGCGGTTTTGGGAATTTCTAAAGAGACATGTATCAAAAGAGACGAAGCCTGAAGATTCGCTGGTGTTTAAGCTTCCTTTATGGGCTGGTGCTTCCCCTTATTCCTTATACCTGTATGGTCAATAATTTACATGAAGTAATTTTTCTGAATATAAGAACAAAATCCAGAGAAATTATAGTAAACCCTTTACCTAATGTTAATGTTTTTTTAGCAACTAATATGCACATAAACATACTGTCACATTATCACACTTCCTCTTCCTTTTCAACCCCAATTTAGCCCACTAAATACTGGTTCTTGATATATCCTCCTGGAAAATAAGCCTCCTTTCCCCAAGGCATGCTAATTTGCTGGCCATTTGAAGCACTAACTAAATCCCACAGTTTCTCCGTCAATATTGATTATTCCGCTATCCACCCCTCCACCCAGGTGAAGAGTCTGGGTGTCATCTTTTAAAGTACTCTTTCATTTCAGTCACACATTAATCATATCACCCGGTCCGCATACTTCCATCTGCGCAACATAAACTGACTCCGTCCCTTCCTCACTCCCCATGCTGCTGCCATCCTTGTTCATAGCCTTGTCACTTCAAGGATTAATTATTGTAACTCTCTTCTTTTTTGGTCTCCCCAACAAGTCCCTCCATAAACTCCAACTCCATCAGAATGCTGCTGCTCGAGTCGTAACCCTTACCCCTCCAGGGAACATATCACCCCAGTCCTTCAACAGCTTCACTGGTTGCCCATAGAAACTAGAATAACATTCAAAATTTTGCTACTCACTTTCAAATGCATTTACAATCTCGCACCTCCCTATCTATGTGGCCTGCTTCACATCGCCACTCCCTCCCGCTCCCTCAGATCTTCATCTGCCACTCATCTTATTGTTCCCTCTGCCCGCCTCATCACCATGGGACACGGAGCTTTCAGTCGCTCTCCCCCAGACTCCAGAACTCACTTCCGCCGGATATCAGCAATATTGATTATTTTCCATTGTTTAAGTCAAAACTCGAAACCCATCAGTTTAAATTGACTTACTCCCTTTAACCCAACTGTTGTCTGATTATGTAAATAACTCTTTTGAATTATTTGTTTTTATTGTTTGTCTTTTATGGGCTATGTAAAGTGACCTTGGGTTTTAGAAAGGCGCCCACAAATAAAATGTATTATTATTATTATTATTATTTCCCAGTGTGCCTAACTGGCTTTACTTTGTGTATCACACATGTGACCCCCCCTCCCAGGACTGCAGTTTGACACCCCTGCTGTACATTCATAAGCCCACCCCCTCCCTGAAGAGTCAAGTGGATCTAAACCACAGCATACATTAGCTCTTGCCAAATTGAAGCGGAACATACAATGACATAAATGAGAATTCTTTTTGGTCTTAATGGTGCACCAAACATTGATACATTTATTTCTGTTTGTGTGTATTTATATGAAAGTGTATCGGAGGAGTTTTGCAAGGGATAGACTAGGCCGTCCAGTACACAGGTGATGGTACATTACGGTCAGGGTCCAGAACCATCCATTAAAATTTTATGCAGCACCAAGCTGGCTATGCTGTAGTGCCATTGTGTTTTACTTCCTACCCGACAACCTGATGATTAATCATTCTGTCCTGTGCTTTCCCTTTAATAACATTCAGTTTTATTAGTGCCAGTGTGTCCGAAATGTAAACAGTCTACTGTGCGTATATATTTATAGACATTAATGACTCCAGTCACCATAGCCACCTTCTAGCAGTCACCACAGTCACTTTCTATCAGTCACCAGTCATGTTCTATCAGTCACCACAGCCACCTCCTATCAGTCACCACAGTCACTTTCTATCAGTCGCTATCTATCAGTTTCCACAGTTCTCCACTGCGGATATTTTGCTAGTTGACTTCTCTGTCACACAATTACCAGTAGGCAAAGCCTTCCATTTCACAATATAAAATCTTCATGAGTAAAACGATCTTATATCCCCTTTGGGTCAAAGCACAGTGCAAGATTTGCAAAATAAACACGTATTTTTTTTTCTCTTCTTCCTGTTACGTATTCAGCTCAAACAGAGAGTGTTTGCTCTGGACAGACCCGGCCCCCGGGGAAATGCTCGTCTATGTGCTCAAGGAGGATGCCGGATGCCTATACTGAGCAGCCCTCAAAGCAAACTAAAGCCACATGACAAAGGCTGGAGCTGTTTGCTTATTTGTTCACATTTACCCTCACGTACATGGCCAAAGTGAAATTTCACACGCAGCACTGAAGGATTCAAGAATCCTGTTTGAATCACTTTGTACATATTCTTCTACTTTTCTTATTTTGACCAAAATACTAATTAAATAATCACGTCCATATCATTTACAGTAACGGGAGAATTAACATGTATGCCACATGATGTTGAAATGGTACATACAAGCAGAGAAACGCAAACAATGTGGATTCCCTACCTCTAGCAGAATTGTACTCTCCTGTCTTCACAGTTGGTAAGGTTTTGACTGTTGAATAATTCATTAATTGGAGAGACCACAGGATTTGAGGATTCTGCTGGCTGAAACCTGCTTCATTCTTAGAGGCACTCTTGTGTGTATGAGATTAAAAGCCAAAAAAGCATTAATTCCAAATAGAAGGATATTTCCAAGCTTAAACGGGTCAAGGGTCTGACCAAATTTCAAGCATAAGATACAGATGTCTAAATACGCCTAATTACTTCTCACTGTCTCAGTAGATCTGCTATCAATTCAAATCCTTTTCTGATACTATACCACATTTTCTGATGATAGTTGAGTGTAATGGGCCAAGTGTTTCCACGGTAACACAGGCAAAGTCTGTAATCTACATTTCACCAAATGCTGTGGTCTGGGGAGGCAGCACTTTATAGGGGTCCCTGGATACAGAAGGTTATGGTTGGAGGGGGCTGTGTTTCTTCAGATTGGTTTCTTCAGATTAGATTCCTTAGTTGAGTTTGTAATTTTGAAAATCAGGCCACAGCAGCTTTTACCTAGAGTCAGACGATCGATTGTGTAAGCGCTCTCCTATCCATCACATCCCTCTGTTGTCTGTAACTTAAGAAACATTTTATAACTTATAATCACCAGTTTCTCAGCTTCTCCGTTTGAGCTTTTGTGCTGTCAGACTAATCCGATCATTTTTTTTCTTCTTGTCATGTTTAATTCCGTGTCCCTCTGGCGTGCTCAGGCTGTGAAAGTAATTCCTGTGTGTGTCATGTGACCTGTCACCAGGGGCAGCATGCCTGAGCACACTCTCAGAGTGTTCACTCCCCTGTCAAGGCCCATACAGACTGGGGCTGGGCTCCAGGAGGGACTTTGCAGTGCCCGTCCGTCACCAGCAAACGGGCGCGTTCCGCTGTTGCATGCGGGCGGAGGGGACTGTTCACGGTTTTTCTGGGGCAGAGGTGTCTGGGACGGACCAGTGCCTCTGTTGCTGAAGCCCAGAGCTCTACACACGTTTAGCCATCAGGTATGAAATATTCTGCCCATCTTCCGTCTCATGCTCCCTGCTTTTCATAGGGTGTTATTTTGCTCCAGAAATCCTTTGGTTACACGGTCGATCGATTCTAATCTTTCATTAGAACTTGTCCAGTGTGTTTTTCAGTCTTTTTGAAGGTTTATAACCTATTGATTTCATTCTGAAATGACATATAATATCTTTTTCTCAGAAAAATAGAGGAATGCCTTTTTGCATAAAAAATATTATAATTATAGTATTATAGATTACATTTGTATTCTTCACATATTTCATATATTTTTTATTACTGTTATTAAGAGTGATAATCGAAATGAAAAAGACAAATACTGAACAATACATGATTGCAAAGTACAAAAATAAGATTTACATCCTGGTAATTGTAGTTCCTCTGGTTAGCTGAAGTTCCTGTGCAGTATATTTACACAGCAGTGACTCACAGGCCGTAACGCGCTGGCTGACACAGCATGACAGGGTTGCCCTTGACACACGCGGCTTCCCCGCCGTCACCGCCCTGCCGCAGCGCGAGTGGTGTTTGCCCTCCACCTGGCCCTCCACACGGTGCCACATTACGGTGACAGACCCCAAGCCGGGTTCGTGGGCGGGCGCTTGCTGACCGTACATTCCGGTTTCACGGGTGGAGTTCAGATCGACCTCATAATACATGAGAGTCTACAGAACGGGCTGCTGAAGGTTTTGCATGTTCTTATTCCAAATGACTTTGCAGCGAGTGGCCACAACAAGCCACAACATACAGATTTAAATGGAAAATTCAGTAGTTCCACTGGGCCTGAGGGACTAAATAAATGTACCTATCAGTTCGGCGTTCAGTGTGGTAATTAGAACAAGCTACGTTAGGGGACACCAGCCTGTCCAAAGTGTCCCACTGTTAGGGGAAACGACTTCAGCGACGATGGTCTATTCTTTAGGAAGTGACAGCATTTTAGCTATAAGGAATGCATTGCCGAAGTTTACAGTGCAGGAAAACGCACATTTAATGTATCGAGTTCCCATGCTGTTTATCCAGTACAAAGTGGCGGAGGACTACGACAGTGTCACCGGAGCCAGAGGCCACAGGGCTGGGGACAGGATGCCAGGCCATCGCAGGCTCTGCACCCACACGCATACCAGTACAGATATCTCATCACTGTGTTACTAATCTCAAGATGTACAGCAAAAACTAAAAATGAATATACCCGACTTCCGTTCCTCAGCTAAACAGTTTTTAATGAGCTGTCATTTGCATAAAGAGTTTCTCCAGAGAGGCAGCGAAGTAAAACAGCAGGACGATACAACTTGAAAAGCAAAACAATTAACACTGATTAAGAATGCATTTCCTCCTTTATGCCCTGCTTTGGAAGCGCATCCACGCCGTTTCAGCGTTAAGCCAGGGCCTGAACTTGGAAGTCATGTTGCGTAGACAGGGTAACGACTGCCGACTTTCAAATTATCATCTGTGAACGTGACCGGCCTGATTTTTTTTTTAATTGCGCTTGCCGGTTGTTTCTCGACACCAGTCCCTAGGGGGCGCACTGAACTTTTGCAGGTGACGCCTGGGGTTTAGGTGAACCTCTCCCTCATCTCCTCACTTCCTGCCACCTACCCACAGCCTGCAGTGTTTTTACTCAAACTCAGCCCTTAATTACTTCATCTAAGCCATCATTTGGACAGTAAGTGAATGCACCTGGTGTTTCAGGTGTCAAACAGGAGCTAATTAAAGCATATAGCAGTCTGCTGGGATAACTGGGGCAGGCTTCCAGCCAATGAGGGGGATGTTTGTTTTGTGACTGGTGGCGTGAATCTGCTGTTTGTTTGGTACGTTTTTTTATCATATGAGGAAAGACTAATCATAGTCTGTAAAACCTCTTGCCTGAAGGTACTGATGTCATGAAAAAGCCTCATTCAATTGTAATGATTTTTATGTTAGTATATAGCTATACAAAAGTCTTCATCAAGGTGGATAATTTGTGTGTGGTGTGTTGCATTCAATTTTAGATTTTTTTTTAATGTATGAAAAGAAATGTGTCACTCTGTTCTTGATTGACTACTGGAGAAATCTAAAATGTCCAGAGCGATACGTGAAGTTTACAGTCGGTCACCCGTTCAGGTTAATCAATTCCAGTAGTCGTGGTCCGGTGTCTGACTGCGAATTCGTCAATGCCAGGTCTATTCTGGGACAGTGCTCTGCTTACGGGGACAGCGGCCCAGCCACCATTGGATGCCACTGCATGTGACAACTTTGCGTGAAAATGAGCCCTGGCTATTTTTCCGTCGCGCCACGAATGTCCAAGGGCTGCAGGGAGGGCACGCGCGTCGCACGGAACACTCGGGAATATTCTAATGCTACTCATTAATGAGCTTGTTAACATTCACCCTCCAACCTTCCCTGTGAAAACGGGGGAGGCAGAGTGACATTTAAAATGCTAAATTCAAAATGCTGTCCTCAGGAAGAGTCATTACTGCGATGGATGGATGGACTGCTGCAGGGCTCTCAGTGACTTAAGGATTATTAAGCCCAAGAGAGGGGGGGGAAACAATCATGGCTCAAAACATTATTTTTCAAGATTAATTAAGAATTAATCAAGGGCTAATCATGACATTTGGATTAATTAGACGCAATCTATTTTTTATCTCCTGCTAACCTGTTAGTAGATGTTAATTTCTTTTGGCCAGGAGCAGAATGGAAGGTGACTTTGATGTCTGGGCTATTCCTCACGTTTGGACAGGAGAACTGGTGTCATGCTGGGATACATGGGGGAGATTGGGCGAGTGGACGAGGCCGCCAGCTCCCCGCCAGCCCAGTGGACACCGTAACAGCGAACGTCACTATGGAGTCCCCGACTGGGCGCCGTGTCCGCGGAAACACCTGAAGCGATCCGGCAGGAGGGCGAGCGGCTTGAGTTTGAAAGCGACAACGTCTCCCTGTCTGTGTCTGGCCAGAACGCACCGTCCCCCACGGCAACTGGAAGGCACATCAGTCACAGACTGGATTCATTGATCACAGATATGGCGAAAACTGCAGAGCAACTTAACCTGTCCTTTCTTATGGAGCATGAGAGGGAGGTCATTCTGAAGGTCCTCCAGAAGGATGAGAAACTCCGGAAACTCGAGGAGAAAAGGATAAGGTGAGGCCTTAGTCTGCCTTTCCGGTCAGGGGTCATGACCCTCCGCCCTGAAGTGGTAACCTAACCTGTCCATCCCAGGAAACTGAAGAACGAGCTGTTAGAGATGAAGCGCAAGGGCCGGCGGCGCCACCAGGAGGAAGGCGAGCGGCAGTGCATGCGCTGCCAGCGGTCGCTGGGCCTGGTGTTCGAGCGGGGCGAGGTGTGTGAGGACTGCGAGCAACGCGTGTGCAGCTCCTGCCGCATGCCACTGGCTAAAGGCAGGTGGCGCTGTACCGTATGTACCAAGATCCTGTGAGTACCGCCCCACCCACCCCCAAGAGCGCCCCCTTGGGGACCTTTAAGGTCGATGGGTATCAACAATAAGCTTTCCAGTTGTAGGTTATGCCATCACATCCTGGTTCCTGAAAAACTTGCAGACCTCTGAGCAGACTTTGTTTACGCTTGTGAGTTGTAGCATCAGTCTAACCTTTGGCCCCGTCTACCCTCCGGTCGGCAGGGAGCTGAAGGTGGTGACGGGCGAATGGTTCCTGGAGGAGCGAGCCAAGCGCTTCTCGCATGGCAACATCCTGAGCAGCGACGTGGTCAAGCAGACCATCCTCAGCAGTCCTCCAGGTGAGCCGTAAACCTTCCCACAATCCTCCCTGTCAAGGAAATAGTTGTCACTCTCCACCTGCACAAAAACTGATAGACAGAACAAACAGGTCTTGAAATACATAAGCTCCACCCACATAAAGGAAGATGGCTAATCTCTGTTTACTCCATAAGTAACATCCATCTATCTACATGGTGAGGGTCATGAGATGCTTGAGTCTATGGATAAATGACAGAGGCAATAAACCAGTAGCAAAATTAATAAAGGGAAGTTCTCAGTCTCTGTGTTGAAAAACAAGGATAGCAAATGAAATCTGCTCACTCTCCTTAGCTCTCTGGGCACGTTCTCATTCATTGTTGTCTGTTTCTTCTACAAGCCGTGTTCCCTTGGCCTTCAAAGAGGCCTGCACCTCGTTTTCACACCAGAAACATTCTGTTCTCATTAAAAAGAGGCATATTGGACACAAGACATGCATTAACCGGCTTGGCGGCCTAGGCTGTTAAATTTAACCAGCCTCCTCCTCAAGGAGGTCCTGATGAGGGGGTGGAGGTCGGGGTGGTGCTGGGGGGGAGGGGGATGGTACGTGCTGGGATTCCCCTTCCCTGTGGTGCATGAGACAGAAACATGCGGCAGACATCCCAGAAATCCAACCGGCTAGCAGTCGGAAATTTCAGACCCCAAGCTCGCAGGGATCGGCCGTGATACCCCCTCACGTTCGTTGTAGGCCAAGTCTTTGATATGT
>JAODLD010000086.1:1482613-1503312 GCA_026781065.1 Mormyrops boulengeri | reverse complement strand
ATATATTATTATTTTTTATTTTTTTTTCTACACAAACATTCCAGCAGCCTCAAGTCAAAGGCATGTGCCATGTTCTTCGAAAAGCAATTCCGGATTACTTAAGTATTAATTAGATATGGGGTGCTCTAATATTGCTCTAATATTCCATGTGTTATCCGCTAATGTGTTTCGGAAAAGACAAAGAAAATGTGTCTTTAAAAGACTTGTAAAATCAGGCAGTGAAATGGAGCCATAAACTTAGACTGCCACCTGCTGGGGGACAATGTGACCATTCCAAAAAACGGCCGATAATGCATCAAACTTTCATTAAATTGTAGTCACACTAATATTATTTGTGGGGCGTGCTGAATATGGAAAACATGAAAGTCTACCTCACCAGTCCGCCTCTGCGTTTATCTAATTTAAGATGTAACAATTAATTATGGTAAACAAGCAGCTAATTTAATGGGATTAATTAATTTCACCTGCTCCTTTGTGCTTCAAGTGTATGCGTGTGTTTTTCCCCTCATGCAGCGGGCCGACAGCACAGACAGCGGCCATGGTCGAGCAGCATGCGTCAGCGGTTAGCAGTTAGCGAAAGCATTCACCTTTGTATCTACGTGCGTAAGAATCCTCGTCGTCTCCATAGGACCAGTACCCCGATCCTAAAAGAAGAAAATAAGAGACATCGGGGAAGGGGGGTAGACTGAGGAATTGCTGACATGAAAAGGGAAGTCGTGGGAGGGCAATTCCATTCATGCCAGTCAGGGGAACATGCAGTGGGAAGCACGTCACGCCCCCCCCCCATTCCTGGGAGTCTTGGGGGGTTAACACATCTCCGTGTGCCTGTTCAGAAAAATACCATCTCCCTTTGGAGACGTGTATTTTTTTGTGCACATTGGTCATGGCACAACACCAAAGCAGGACACACTGGCTTCACAGCCGCAGTTCACTACTTACTGTGATCCATGGAAAATGGTGCTAAAGACCAAAATGACCTGAAAGGACGTCTACAGGATCTAACACTAGGTCTATATTTGCATAAGAAGTCCCATATAGCCAATACTTCAACAATCTCATCATTGTCATGTCACATATCTTGTATCACCTGATTACAGAACTTTAAGCCAATGAGCAATCCAGAAGGGATTGACCCAGACCAATCAGAGTCCAGTATGCAAATCTGCATGTCTGTTGGTCCTTCCCACTTAATGGCATGGTTCTTACTTTGCACATTAAACTCAGCAGTTTGTATGCAGCCAGTTACTGTAAATTAACAAAGCTGAAAGATTCATTGAGGCTTGTGGACCAGGAGTGACAGGAAATCATTGTAAATCATTTACAAATGTTTGCATGCACTAATACTACAAACCACATTGAAACATTGTTCAGTAGGCTTGCCCCGTGCAAATTCAATTACCACAAAATGGTTTTAACAGCAGGGGCATTAAACCTAGATGTTCTGAGTGCCTTAACTTCTGTACAGGGTCTTGTGTAAATCTGTAAATCTACTGCTGAGATGAAACCAAAGCCAAGCAGGCCATGAAAGATGCAATCTAATGACCAGCAATTATAATTACATTCTGTTTTACATTTACAGCATTTAGCAGATACTCTTATCCAGAAGGACTTAGAATTTTTTTCAGTCCCCCTGGAGCAAGTTGGGGTTAAGGATCTTGCTCAAGGACCCAATGGTGGGACTTAAACCTGTGATCTCATGGGCCAGAGGCAAGCATCCTAACCACTAGACCACCAACACCACCTATTATATATTTATAGTTTTTTACAGGACAACAGAGTCCACACAAAGCCAACTGCCAAGAGGGACAAGAGGTAGAATGAGTCCTGCTGTAGCATCCGTGAGCATGATACTTAATCTTAGTTACTCTGGTAAAATACCCAGCATGACACTGTTTGATGTTTAGGTCTGTGTGGACAGAAGTGCCACCTAAGGGACCTGCTGTAGAAGTACAAAGGGGACAGATCAAAGTACCACATTATCATTTAAGAAGATGAGCTCTCAGTACCATGTTAGCGTTTAATGTCGGGCAAATGGTCAACCGGCAACGAGGCGGGTAAACTGAAACACCCACTGAGGAGTGCAACTCCTGGACAGTCTGAGAGACAATGTAACACTGTCCACTCTGGACAGTCTCAGGGGTCCACCTGATGTGAATTTAAAAAAGTGAAAAAGTGAATTTAAAGATGCAACAGTTTATGGGACCAAGTCCAGGAAGAATAAAACCCCTTTGGGACTTGATGAGAATGTGCTTTAGCTTACCATGGCTGTTGTTACTGGCAAGCAGTGACAAGAATCTGTTAGATCTCAAAGCATGAAATTTGCTGTTGTATCTCCTGCATGAATACCAGTGACTTAGGACAAGGCTTTATTGTTTACTTCAAGCATTTTGAAAACATAATTTCTCATATTCCAAAAGGCACATTTTGCTTGGAAAAAGACACCTTCAGAAGGGACACTGGCGGAAAAGCTCCCGCAGATGCATCCTCGTCAGCAGCAGCCGAATGCTCACATCTCATATGGCGGCAAAACATCAAGGCGGAGCATTTCATTACTGACTCAAGTTATCTCTGATTTTTGAAGTACGTAAAACTTCATTTATATGCCTTGAAGTTTTCCGGAGCTCTTCGCCTGGGGGCGCTGCATGGCTGCCCACGCCGGGGCTTGACCCCTCTGCCCCCGACATGTTACTCCCTGCACCAGGAGCGAGGCTGGAGATTTTGGGCCCATAACCCAGACCAATCCAATTATGTTACAAATTTTTGGAATCGTCCTAACAATCCCCCCTTAAAGCACCCCTGAACCGTACTGCCCCCTAAAGGAAAGGAAACTGCAGTTTTTAGCCCTGTGCTGTGAGACTTTCACTCTCTCCCTGGCTTTCTCTTTCTCTCTCTTTCCAAACCCCCCCCGACCCCACCCTCTGCGTGTAGGCTTGTCACCGCCAGCGATTTGTCAGGCAAACACTAACAGTCCAGCTCTGGTCCCAGCGCCGTGACTTTCTAACATCACCCGAAGCCAGCTCAACAAGGCTGTTTCAGTGAACCTCGGCCTCCTCTGGGCCACAGGGACGCTTGTGCACCAGACGCCCCAAGCTGCTGGGCCTGCCGCTCATTCTGCACAGATGGCCTCTGAGACCTGGTGGAGGAAAATGCATAAAACACACACAAGGCACGGCCATCCTCTGCCCACTCTGCACGGCGATGGTCGGGGGGGGGGGGAGTTAAAACCCACTGTCCTGCTCAATCCAAGCTCACCAGGTTCCCATCTGACTGCCATGTGCCCTCAAGCCATTCACATGCTCGGGAAAAGCAATTGTCTGGTGTTCCAGTACCATTCAAAGTAAGCTGGGATACCACATCATGCACTGAGCCAATCATTGCCACAGAAAGGGCAGTAATAATTACACACCATGGGCCAGAAACACAAGGGCAAGACATAAAGACAAGCACACAGACACACACACACACAAAAGTTGTGCAACAAAATGGCTCAGATTCATCTTTGTCAGCCACCATGCTGCTATCCGTGTGTCTCCTCTGTGACTTCCACATGTCAATTCAAAACATATCAGTTACATCTAAGGCCAACTGCTACGACGTGATTTATCTGAATAAGCATCTTGCCCGATTCCAAGCTGGGAAAGATTTAAATAAACCAAATTAAACCCAGAATCGGGCCTCATTTTTCAATGTTTCACAATGAATGGGACGCCCTGAAGACATGGATAAGGTGACATGAGGATTTTGCCAGTCTGTTTGGCAGGACCATAATAGCGCCCCCCATCCCCTTCCCAGCTGGGAACAAAGTGAACCCTGTGCCAAGTCCAGGGGAAGGAGACATACCCAGGACAGCCTGCATGAGGAAGGCCAGGAGAATTTCCATTAAGTTTTAAGAGCCCAGTTCCTTTTCACTGGTACAATGTAAGACTAGTGTACTCGAGATACAGCAGAGCACAGAAGGGTAACCAAATATTTACCTTTAAGTACAGAAAATGAAATCCTTGTACATGTATATCTGTACTGTTTTCACCCCCAACAAGAGGAAATACAAGTTGCCTTTTTGTAATTTAGACACAGAAATTAATTAACAAAAAAGAAAAACAGAGCTGGAAAATTTTTTAAGAAACCCAAGCAAATACTTTTGCGAAATTTATGTTCGAAACGGTTTATTTGCCAGATTTCGCTCCGGGGTGCTAAGGGTGAGCTCGAAAGGAGTCGACCGATTTTTGATAAGCCGCTTTCGCCCAAAACTCTCGTCTCTTTACATATATATTCATATAAACTTATGTCCGTATATATATCTGAAACGCAGTTATCTGACAGTCGTTCATAGACCTCGCTGTGAGGCCTGATCGGTGAGTAGATCCCTCCAAACTGACCCAAAGTAGAAGTCACAAGCCAGGCAGGACATACCTGACTGATACCTGACAGACACCACCCTCTCTGACACCTGGCCAGATCTCCGTGATAGACTGACAAGCTGCAAAGCAGGACTGATTCCCTCCGCTCTGCTTGGTTTCACAGATGTTTGCATTACAGCATCTCTGCCCTTTCGGCAAAACTATGCAAGGGATCTTAATGGAGAATCTCATTACAAATGCATGCTCCCTTTATGTCTCGGTGACCATAAGACAGTAACATTAGCACTCATTTGGATTCTCTTCCAAGTCTTCGCAAAAAAAGTTAAATCTGCGCCTCTTCCATTTCACTCTTTTTACTTTAAATACCTTATACAAACAGACTGGCCTGCAGTCTCAATGCACACCTTATATTATACAAGACTCTCGTGTAAGTATAAACAGCAATACTGCTGGATTTATGATATTACAGACTGCGAAAACGTTGCCCTGCCGTAGTGCGGTCTAAATGCATGGGTTGTAATCGCTGTACACGTGTTGATTTGTTAGCCGGATGAATACCTCACTTTGATGAGCCGGAATATACCACGTAAACAGAAATCTCCGTTCCCGCAGGCGATACCACATTTTACTGGGAGAAAACAACGCAGGATTGAAACTAAACTAACTAAAGCGATTACATACAGCTATCAGTGCTCAGAGTATTAACAGATAATTCGTAAATAAAAATAGAAAAAAACTTTTATTAGCGTATTACTTATTTTCGAGACCTGGGTTAAGTTACGCATGCTGCTGCACTGAGCGCAAAATTCCACAAATAAGTCGCCCGCATTTACCTTCATATCCCAGGATGAAAGAAAGGTGAACACCAACTAAAAAAACTGCTACAGCTCTGCAATCCATATTCACATATGCAGCCATCTTTCACATCTATGAGCAGGAACCCCTCTAGCGCAAAACCTTTGCTTGGGTCCGCCTTCCCACGCAGGAAACAGGAGGATATTCTCCAGTTACAACACTGGTCAAACTTGTACATCATCCACCGATTTCAGTATATGCCTACCACGTCTTCTACTTTTAATTCCCCCACCCCCGAAAGGAAAAAACTTAAAGACGTACCTTTCCTGACTAGCGTTCACCGTCAACCCTCACAAAAGGGGGTTTTCAAGTGGAAAACAATAACTCTTTAATATCCATATTAAACTGCCAGAGCTGTGTCCACTTAAGTTCATTTAAAATATTTCTGCAATAACTGGGGACACCTTGGAAGGAGTTGAAATATTTTTATATTTAAGGAAACAGAACAATGTTAGTACACCTTCTACCTCATGTTGAGTTCATTAACTCCTGAATGTCAGCTGCACACCTACCTTGTCTGGGTCATTCTCCATCTCTTAAGTGTGCAAGTCTGTTCTTGTTGGCCTAGAAGCCTTCATTGTATTTACAGACACCAGAAAGACACACATACAAATAACACCACCATGGACCGGATTCTCCGCTGCAACTAGGTTAAAATAAACTTTAAAAGAAAAAAATGTCACCAGTCAAACTTTGTGTTTGTGTAGTTTACTTTTACGCCATGCAGATCTAAGAGTATCCAGATGAATGACAGCCATTAGATATCAAAACATTCGAACAGATTCAAATATCAAAATCAGGTTCACAAATGCAGGAATTCAGCACAGCTTCACACCGCTCACAGTAACATGTAAAAAACTGAGACCAGGTCAGTCACAAACACAGACAGAACGTGCTACGATCCCATGTAAAGTGCACCAGTGCATTGAGATTGTTTAGTGTCATAACAAACACATCTGCACTCTTACAAGACAAATTCACAGATAGAAAATATCAAATTGGACCCTACATATATGAATAATACAGAATTCTATAACAGAAAATAAAAAAGTAATAAAGGCACAAAAGTTATTTCAGTAAAAAAGTGAAAAAAAATCACCAAAATTCACAATGGCAATAGACAGGAGGAGTTCATCTGATCTATGAATAAAAACGTGGAGAGAAGGCCAGCTCTTGAAAGGAGGACTCATGGTTTAAGCCAAACACGTTCACATTGAAAGCGATCGGAGCTCACGTGCCTTTCAGGGACTCGCATGGCGTGGATAATCAGAGTGCCGCTTTGCCCTCTGAGAAAGTGGCCCTGATAATATACCATCGTGCTTCTGAAAGATCTCTTCAGCGCAACATTCTTACCTGCTTACTTTGGAGAGGGCTCACTCCTTAACAGAAGTCGCTGTGCCCCTGACCAAATCAAAATTTATTTTTGGTCGGGCACATTCACGAACAGCCCTGCTGACACAGACTGGAGATGGACATTCTACAGTATGGCTTTAAGTGCCAGTGTGTGCCATTCTTTATGTTTACAGTACTTCTGGCTGTTTGAGGATGATGTTTTAGGCTGCCAGGTAGTTCAGCTTTCTCATTTTTCCATTTTAGACTTTTTCCATTTATGTTTTTATATGAATTATCTCTTCTTGTGCAGTGCTGTACAATTCGAGAAAAGTGAGTAGTAAATATAATGAATATATAAAATATACTTTTAGTGCTTATCCAGTACAGGGCCTAACTGGAATTCCAGCCTGTACCAAGAAGCGCAGAGCATGAGGCAGGGGAGGCCCCATACAGCACACTGGTAAAAACTGCAGAAAGAACAGGAATCAAACTCACAATGCTGGAAGTGAGACGTCTGACTGTTACATTCTGAGTCACTGTGTGTAATATACAAAATTTGCTACATATCAGCATATATATCCCTCAATAATAACCTTCATCATTATTCTGATAAAAATAACCCCCAATAACAGCATGTAGTTGTAACATTACCAGTAAATTCCCACTTATGGCTCAGTTTCTGCATTCAGTCATGGATGCGAGATTGGCAAGCATCTCGATTAACACCGAACAGTAACTGTATTTGAACAAACGCAGAGAATCCAGTGAAGTGTTAGTGGTATTCATTTTGTGCGTGTTTTTCTTCCACACACTTAAAAGGCACCTGGAATGAGACACGAGCGCCGCCTGCAGGAGTTACACCAAAGTGCAAGTGGCAGAGCGAGAGGCCCTGCTGTTGGGTTCCCGTGCTCTCTGCTGCCCCCTGGCCTCCGGCTGTGAACTGCCATCCACACTCTCCCCTGGGTCGTTGTCTTTCACTTTGCTTGTGTCACTCGCAGACCCTCCCGCTGACAGTGGCTCCTCTGCCTCACCCTTTGGTGTAGCCTCGCCCTTCCCATTCGGCCGTTCGCTCTCTGTCACTGATGGACGTTTGAACAGCGATATCTGTGGAAGCACGCAGAGAGAAGTGCAATTTTCACCATCTGCTCTAGTGCTACTAAACATCTGTGTTCAAAATATGTCAACAGTGTAACGCACAAACAGAACTAACATTGTATATCCTGGTACAGGAAACACTACATCTGCAGTTTACTCAATATCAATCTTTTTATTAAGTACCCTCAAAGACACCAAAAACAGAATAGTCAAATAAAATTGAAAACATGTCTTACCATTCGGTTTGATCCAAAAAAGAATTTGGATTTTACTATG
Source organism: Mormyrops boulengeri (assembly GCA_026781065.1). NCBI lineage: Eukaryota > Metazoa > Chordata > Actinopteri > Osteoglossiformes > Mormyridae > Mormyrops > Mormyrops boulengeri. Next base: position 1,495,396 of record JAODLD010000086.1, on the reverse strand, counting down.
TCTGTTTTATTTTCTGATTTGTTTAGGGATTTTGGCTTCTCCTCCTCTTGAGGACCTGGATTGTCTTGCATTTCTATCAACACAAACAGAGAAAATGCAGCAAATGAATCGTACAGCATATTTTGTTAAACTACTCAATAGGAAGCATCAACAAGGGCAAAAACACTTGACACAATCGCTGTGTCGCGCGAGAAGTCAGGTGGCCTCTCTGCCAGCAACAAGACTAAATTTAAGACCTGAAAGGCACTACTATTAATCTCCGCGGCGACAGACATTACTCTGCATGCGACGCGGTAAATTAAATGCTTTGGATGCGATGTTGACAGAAACACCGCTGTTGACTTTCTGTTGACCCTTTCGACCCGAGGCCACGTTGGCAGTTTGTGGAAAAGGGCAGAAGCTGAGCTGAAGTTAATGAGGTCTGAGTTAAAGGACCGAACAGAGCTTGTATCAAAGCAGGTTCAGGGTACCAGTCTGCGTCTATTAACTTAGACAGTGGATATCGCAATTCTGTTTTTTCCGTTGTTATTCCATAGAAAGGCTCCCTCAGTCAGAAGTGGAGTATGTGAGCAACAGAAATCAAACGATGGACCATCAAAGACTGGAAATCGCCTAAAAATAATGAAAGGGCCAAACCGCGGACCTGCATAACAACCATCTGCAGCAGGATGAGAGAAACGGTCACCCAAGCATGAGGCCCAGTATCTCATACTGACTGTCCCAGGAAACCATTGAACAACTTGTGACTCAAACGGATGCCGCCCTGAAGAGTGACGCGGAAAACACTCAGATTTCATAAACCCAGGTTCTGCGCTGAAGCGAACTCACCCTTCAGTGGCCCATCTGTGACCGATTCCTCTTTAATAACTTCAGGTTCCTGAGGATGACATGACAAACTTCACTGTGATGAACACCCATACAGATGTCCAATAAGGGTTAATAATGTTTAATTTTTTCTCAGATTAAACTTCAAAATTGCTTTTGCATATAGCAAAGCTGATAACACATGGAGCTGTGGAGTCTTGCTGAACAGCAAAGCTTTTAACTTAAACATATCCAATAAAAATTTTACCTGCAGGATATTAAAAGCTGATTTTTTCGGGGGGGTAGGATTAATGCCTGTATAAAAAATCTATCTGTTAATGAAGATACAGGAGATAAGCAATGTGAAGTGACTATAATTGTTTTTGGCTAGAAACCAAGCCCAAAGACGTCACTTCGGGCTTCAGTTTCAAATGACTGTATAAGGATTCTGGTCTGCAGGCAACTTGGCTCTGAGACGAAGCATTTAACCCAATGAGTGCAGAGAGAAATCCAGAGAAAACCGCAGCCACTTCAAAGCTGACTGTCTGCAGATTGGGTAAATGACATCACCCTTAAGCGTGCCGGTGCAGCCAGGTGTTTTCAGCAGCGTTCGGGAAGTGCCCACACTGCCGGCACATTTACAACAGACCCTCTGCCAGATACCTGAGGTGCGTCTCCTGGCGGACAGCCATTGCCTTGGCAGGACAGAGCCTTCATCTCCTCTGATTTTCTCTGGCTGCACTCAGGCTCTTCCTCTTCCTTCCTATTTCCCTCCTCCTCCTCCTCTTCTTCTCCCTCCTCCTCATCTTCCTCATCCTCTTCCTCACTCTCCGGAGCTGCATTGTGTCCAGCAGGCTATAAGCAGTTAGACGGCACCAGTTAGCAGACTGTGGATGTAAAAATCTCGTGTCAAAATGCTAAAGAAAAGGACACTCTCTTTATGCAGCAATAGATAATGGGGTACTTTTGGGAAAAGCTGCACTACAGCTAACGCTAACTGGTTAACACAGCGCGCCATGCGGTACCACAACCGACACACACGTGTTAAAAACATCAAGCGATCAGGAAGGGAATCGGGAATCACTGAGCCATGGAGAAATGCAACATGTAACAGTTAATCTGGACTGAATACAAGGTACCCAGTTCAGACAGGAGAGGTGACATGTTAATTAAATGCTGCTATGATGCAAGCTATGCAAGTCACTGCACCAATATGTCTGGCAAGCAAATAAGTAAGAGTAAGATGTGCAGGGTGTGATCTGGGCTGGGTGAACACGCACACCTCACCAGTCACCCCGACGGGCTGCTGTACAGCTCCGGCTCTCATTATCCTGATTCATGGAGCTGAAACCCACCGCTGGCACTTGGAAAAGCACCATAGCCATGTCCACGAGCCAGAAAACACCCCCGCAGGGGGCGCCTGCACTGTGGTCTCAGTTAAAGCTACAGCGCTCTTAAGCTACCCCGCTGCTCAACTATGACGGAATCACAGAATGAGAGACTTCCTGTTTTAAAGTTCTCAGTTGGCCCTTCTGATTCGTCCTTTCATGACTCCGGGGTTTGTGAGCTAATAGAAAAGAAGCTGTCTTTTTATATTTTAACAGACATATGATTAACAGGAAAACAATGGCAGCTGGAGAGAAAATTGTCAACCAATGAATCCTGTTAACTACACAAATACAGCAACTCAAAATCAAAAGAATATAAATATAAGATTTGAAAAGCAAAACTATATCTCTCAGGGGTTTGGGAAGCAACTCAGGTCCACAGTATCTCAAGTTCTCAACTATCATTGTTTAGTGTTGTTTTTTAAATGAATGACAGATTTTATGAGCATCTGGTGTGTGAGTGTGCCCTGTGTTGGGTTGGCGCCCCATCCTGGGTTGGTCCCTGTCTTGTGCCTGTAGCCTCTGGGATGGGCTTCGGACGCCCCGTGAGCCAGAAGATAGATGGATGGATCGATCGATCATTGTTTGGTACTCAGAAATACAATGGGTAGTGATCAAAATGAATTAGAGACTGAATGCTTCAAAGATTGCACACAGTTGCGGTTTTCTGAATTTGCAACAAAACTACCCCAAAAAGCACAGCAGCATTCAGACATCACAGGAAATAGAAACATTTATCAGACTCTCACACCTGCCATCAGTACAGGCAATAAATATGTACAACCTCAAAAATGCCTCCAGCCATAATTTCCTGAATATGGAATGTGAGATTTCTTCAGTTTTGTCAGGGACACTTGTAATGACACATCACACATGCAGCTCTGTGTGTACAGAGCTGCAATGGGGTTTCTCCAACATGGAATGAAGATCAATAGAAACAACCCAAATCAAACTGAAGTGCTGAAGCAATGCAGCATGGCGAGAAGTACTTGAACAGAACATGGCTGGGAGGACTCTCACCCACTGCCACAGAGCGCCTGCTTAAGTGACGTATTACACAGTCCTTTGAGACTGAGATACGCAGGCAGGACGCTGTCCCAGAGCTGCTGGGAGCGCACTGCTCTGCCACTGCCCCCAGTCTGTTCCATTTCTTCCTCATCCTCAGATTTCTTATCATCCTCACTTCCTTCCTCTCCTTCTCCTACCACCTCAGGTTCTTCCTCATCTACTCCTTTTCCTTCCATTTTAGCATTACGTTCCTCATCTCCATTCCCTTGTTCTTCCTACCTTTTCCCTCATTGTCTCCCTGCATCCTTCTATCTCTTTCATTTCATCTTTATCCTCTCCTTCCTCACAGACTCCTAGCTCCATCTTTTCATTATCACCTTCGCTTTCTACCTTTTTCCTCTTCCTATTCTCCATCTTCGTCATTTCTATCATGTCCTCCTCTTCTTCCTCCATAACATCTCCCTCCTTGCCTGTGTCCTCTAACTCACCTTCCTCCTCCTCTTCACTATTTTTATCTTCCACATCTCCTGTCTCCTCTACACTTTCATCTTCTCCTTCCTCACCTGCAGACTCTCCTCATTAACTTCCTATTCATTTGATCCATGTCCTTCTTCAGATTCCCCTTCTGGGACATATCTCCTGCTTTCTATCTCACTCTCCGTTTCCTCCCCACCTTCCACCTCTTCGTTCCCACTCCTCACCACATCATTCTCTTGCTTCAGACTTTACTCTCTTGATTTTCCTCTTCAGAGCTATTTCCCTGCTCATCATATGTAGTCCTCTTACTCTCCATCTGATAACTGAAGTCCTCTTCCACATTATTAATCATGTTTTTGACTTGACTGGAATTATCACTCAACATTTCTACACTATCCCACACAATTCTACACTATTCTACCTTCTGCTCTCTTCCCATCTTTGTTTTCTTCTACCACTCTCTTTCCAACCCCTCCAGGGTCTGCTGTCTTGTCACTTGAATCTCTCCCCTCCTCAGATTTCAAACTCCTATCCTCTTGTGTTTTTTTCCAGCTTGGATGTTTTGCCCAAGCAGACTGACGCTTGTCCCTGGCATTGTCTTGACCTCCATCATGATGCCTCTGGCATGTTTATGTTGAGCGCTGTCCTTTGCTCTGTGACGAATGGCTCAGAGGACCCTCCCCAAAGGGGTTCTGTGACAGCCCACTATTTGTTAATCTCCTCTGCTCTGTTCAGAGGGGTGACAGCTCTGCTGCTCAACTTCCTGACTAGAGATGTATCGGCGCCGATCCAGACCTATTTCAGGGATCGGGTATCGGCCATACATAACCGATCCATGTCCAAAGCTTATTTATTTAGTTTTTGGCAGTGTCTAAAAAGGTCGCTCCTATTTCATGTTAAATCTATTTGTACAATCAACCGCATGACAGCTCTTTCCCATTTTAGATGTGTTTTTTGAGGCATTCAAGCTGAACACTAACACTGCCACTCAGTGGGTGTGAGCGCAGTGACTTCCGCCGGCTGTGACGTCATGTGCATACCCTTCGCAGTAGAGGGAGCGTAAGAAAATCAGATAAGATGGCGACAGTCTGGAAGTATTTTATGCTTTTAACAGCAACTAGTAGCACAATGATTTACAATCTTTGTAAAAACAATGTTTTGAGAGGTACGAGTAGCGTTTAGGGGGAAATCCCACTAAACAAAGTGCCGGCAATTGTGTGAGACAACGCGAGGAATATGAAAAAAGCAATGGATGATTTGGGATTAGCTAGCTTGGGCTGTTTTGCTTACTTGCTACTGCTTGTGATACACGAGGGACTGTAGTGTAAGTGATGCTGTTGTCAGTGGGAGAAAAACTGTGGGGGATTTTAAGCATTCGGCGCTTGCATATCCTTGCATAGCTTGAAAGATATTGAAACTGAACTGCAAATGCCTCAAAAACATGTACGAATGAGGTGGAACAGTACGTTATGTAAGTTACTACTAGCCTAAAGATTTTTTGGCATATATATTTTCATCTGTTTACTAGCTTAAAAATATTCATAATTTAAAGTATTATAGAAATTATTATATTAAAATATTAATGCAAAAAGAGCTCTTGTATCGGAATCTGTATCGGTATCGGCAGTCGCGTATCAGAATCAGATGGGAACTGAAAAGCCTGTCCCTGTTCCCCGCCCTCCCAGGAGGCCCGCCGGGCTCCCTGAGCCTGAGGATTCTTCCCTGCTTGGATGTTTTTTTTTCTTTAACTTTGTCAACAATAGCAGCATCTTTGCCGCCATATGTGGAGTGTTTATCTCCGTCTTTTGCCTGTTTGGATGGCTGTGGTATCGACTTGGGACTCCTGCTTGATTTAATTCCAAAGGCCCTTTGGCGTCAGCCTTAACCACTTCTGCTTTTTCAAGGCTTGGTGACTCCAACACACCTCCACAGGCTTGGTTCGCATTCAGCTGGTTCTTCACGTCCCCTGTTGCAGGTGTGTTTTCAGCCAACGCCAAACCGGTGCGTTCACTTCTTCCTCTTTTCGCTCAGCTTCAGCCTTTGTTTGACTCATTTCTACTCTTTTCAGTTGCATCTCCTACTTCTGCCCTATTTCCCACCTTGCCCCTTTTCCTCACTCCTTTTTCTTTGTCTTTTTATTTTACATGTGACCCTCTCGCACCTAATTCTTCCCCCTTCTTACCCACAAACTCACTTTGGCTTTTCGAGGTGTGCTTCTCACATCAAACAGTCCGATTTCCTCTCCAATGAGTCCGCCTTCGGTCTTTACACATGTGCTTCTGAAACTAATCGCCTTACGCCTCTCCATTCGCCATTCTTCCCTCCGTTTGTTTACCCTCCTCTAGCACAGTCTCACTTTTGCCTTTCATAGCTTCCCTCCCCCCCACCCCATCGCCCTCATTTCTGTAGCTTCTGCAGCTTTGCCTCTTACCTGTGCACTAGCTTGCCTCTCCTTTGTGGCACGTACCCACCCGCTTGCCTCCCCTTTTACGAGCACTGCCTCACCCCCTCCACATCAGCAGGCCTGCGCTCCTCTCCTACAGCTCTGTCCTTGCCTGTTCCATCGGCGGCTTCCCCTTCCACTTCTCCAAGCTGAAGCTGAGGCCTCTCGAAGGGGCTCCTTCCGCTGCTCCCCGTCGCCGTCGGTTTGGGTCCCGCTACTAATGCGCCTTCAGCCCTGACAGATGTGCTCACCTCCCCTTTCCCTCTCACAGGGCCTCCGCTCCTACCAGAGCTGCCTTTTTAACTCCTCCTGTCTCTCTGAGCTTCATTTCAGCTTGCAGAGCCATTCCTTTTACCTCATTTGCCTTTGCTTCTAATTTTTTGGCCTTACCTTTAAAGCATACATCAGCTTCCTACTTTATGACCTTCTATACCAGCACCTTTCCCTGTAATGGTTTTTCTTTGGATGGCGGCTGTGCTGCCAGCCCTAATGACTTCTGCTGGAATTCCATGTATCACTGACTGCCTCTTAATTTCTAGTGGATTCGTCTCATCGTTTGGTTCAGCTCTGGCTCGTTTTTGATCTCTTCCAACCTTTACAAGCTGAAGCTCAGCTTAAGCTCCTAGGACATCTTCCTTCTTACTGTAAGCCTCCAGGATAATTCTATGTTTGGGATCTTCAGTCAGCCCCAACTTGGAGCCTATCAGTGACTCAGTGGGATGGGCCAGGTGTGGTGCCCCGCCCTCCTTTCCCATGACCTCAATGGGCCCCGCCCCCACCGCCATACCATGCTTTTGGGCAACGTTAAGATTCTTTGACCCCAGCGCAAGAAATCAGGAGTAAAAAGAGAGCGAGCACAGAGAAAACGTAAAGTGCACATGCAGAGATGGATGAGTTCTGAACAAAGACAGAGCCTTCAACAGCATGGGGGAAAAGACAAGCAAAGTAACGCTGAGACAGACCCAACACAGGCGTTCGGCTCATTTGCTTTAAACCAAATTCTCCACAAATTGGGATGAATGTTAAGCTCCTCTCAGTTGTTTCTTGAATACTAGAAAAAAGTTGTTGATTATGAGCGACATAGAACAGAATACTGCTGAGATATCTCATGTGGTTCAGCAAACCAAACATGAGATCTAGAGGTCAGTAGCAGGGGCAGTCCTACCTGGTCTTTCTGAACTGGAGAAAAGGTCAAAGTCCCACCTCCAGGGGCCATCTTCATGACGTGGGTCTGTCATGTAAGACAGACAACATGAGGAACAATGACCGGATCACTTCAGATATGACTTTCCTGACTTTTCCAGAATGCTACAGAGCCTCGACGTGGCCGGCTGCAGAGCCTCAGCACGGCCGGCTACAGCCTTGGTGCGGACAGGCACAGAGCTCACACAGTGCTACAGCCTCGGTACAGCCGGCCACAGAGCCTCGACGCGGCCGGCCACAGAGCTCACACAGTGCTACAGGCTCGGTACGGCCGACCACAGAGCCTCGACGCGGCCGGCCACAGAGCTCACACAGTGCACACTGACATCAACTTTCCGACGGAAAAGAGAACGTGCAACACATTTAAATTTGCTGCAACAATACAGACATACACATACGAATCAGTATGTGGAAATCATTTTTAAAACTCAAAAATGTTTTTTGGACGGGTGCCTCTGGAAAGTCATGCCACAGTGAGAGACACACTGATGCTGCGTGACTGGGATGCGTTCTCTCATTTGGGCCACGTGGCACTGATTACAGCCACAGTCTGTGGGGGCTGGGGGGGGTGAGGGCTCGAGCCCATGGCTGCTTGGTAAGGCCTCCTGGAGGCCCCCCTGTTGAGACCATGCCCGCAGCAAAGCACACCATATGTCTGGAAACTCCGTGGACTCCCCCCCCCGCCCCCAGTATAAATCTCAGGGAAAAGGAAAACTACAACTGCGGGCTTGGCTGTTCTGTCAGAAATACATGGGTTGTTTTTTGTAAATGGAGAGGGCAAGGGGGGCACTGTAATGTAATAATGTCGGAAAAACAAAAAAAGGAAAAAATACTGCAGAGTGATTGCAACAGAGGGGAAATGGGAGGGGTTTAAAATGTGCGGGGGGTGGGGTTGGGGGTGAGCCAGGCTCCGACACAGAAACTGGATCCCACAGTTTCTGAAAAAGCGCTTGGCGGGGCCTGTTTTCACTTCCTGTCACTGCTCAGCTTATGCAAGAAATGGCAAAAGCCAAGTGTCAGTGAGCCAGTGAGTGTCAGGAAGCACGCAGGTCCCAAAGCAGCCTGTCATTAGGGGCCTGAAATAGACATGAACGTGTAGCTGTGTGTGTGTGTGTGTGTGTGTGTGTGCACGCGCGCGCACTTATTAAACATACACACAGTGTGTGTGTGTTCAGTAAACATACACACAGAAACACGTAAATATGTGATTCTCTCACCATGTTCAGTAAGTCAGTGGTGTCCCCCAATCCCTTCACGCTCTCGTTGTCATCCATAATCTCCTCGACCCGGGTCTGCTCCTCTGCATCCTTAGGGTCTGTGTTTCCTGCAGCTTGGGGAAAGCATGCTGGCAGCTGTCATTTGCACACGCTGATTCTCCTGAAGAGGCCATTTCTACGTCAAGCCCGGTGCCAGCCATGGCTGTAAAGGCCCTCGGGGGAGCCGGTCAGGGGAGCAGTATTCACTGTAAACAGCAACCTGTTCATTACCTCGTAAGAATTTACTCTCTCAGGCAGGTATGTGAGGTATGTTTTGGTTACTGGTACCTGTCTCATGTGGCACGGCCTGGTGATGCTGCCCGCTTCGCTCTCGCCCATCGGGCGTGTCCCTGTGGGAGCCCAGGGGGGGCACCGTGTGGCTGGCCATGGGCAGGGACGCAGCGAGGCAGCCTGACTTCAGGGGGGGCAGGCTGTGGAATTTTAAACCAAACTGCTCCGGGGAGCGTTCCTGGAAAGAACAAAAAATGAGATGCCGTTCCTGTCTGGTGGTGTGGACAGGTGGGCAGCATAGTAAATTAATCCATGGGTTCGACTGAGGCACTCAGCGCCCATGAGGGGCCGTAGACCTCTGCTGATACCACACTGACACCTTGTGGCACCCATGCAAAAAACAGCTTCAGCAAAACTCCTTTCCATCTAACCTTTGCTGAATTTAAGACTGCAATGCTTTATTCTATAAAAGTGAGCCACCCTATGAACTCATCTGAAAGTCACAGTGTATAATCAGCAGCCCATCTACATGTATGTGAATAATATGTTTCCATGCAAAATGCACACACTGCTCTGGAAACTGCCACCCATCCAAACGGCAGCTGCAATCCCTGTAAAAGCTCTGGGTCACTACAATGCCGATGGAGAAGCAGGCAATAAAAACAGCATAACTGCTAGATGGATAAATGAAAGGTAATCCCCCTCCTAATGTAGTAAAAAAGGGACCCCTGGCAGGGATTCTCACCCGCTCCCTGCGTCTGACCCGTGCAGAGAGGCTCCTTGACAAGCTCGGCCGAGAGGATTCCCCCAGGAGCTCTGTGTAGGATGTCCCCATGAAGTCCTCTGTGACATCATCCTCTTCCAGGGACAGCTCACGGACTCCCTCGGACCTGCACTTCGCCAGTACCAGCATGTGGCACCCTCCACATGCTACCTTAGATGTGCACATCCCATAGCACACCGTTGACACGGTTACCAGCACTGCCATGCACAAAACGCTCAATGGCATTTATCAGACAGTATTTACATATCTTTGTTTGCTTCATTCATACTTAAGGATGCTGTTCATTTTATTGTTGAAAGGTACAACAGATTTTCCAGCCTGCTGCTTACCGACTGTACATGGTACTTGAGAAATCGTGGGCACAGGGTCGGCTTGAACTGGTTGGTGAAGTTCTCCTCTCCCAGGCCCAACTTGCCATGCCGCCCGTCCCCAAAGGTGTACAGGAGCCCATTGTCTGAATGCAGGGATACCGCGCCATTACCGCGTCGTTACTCACCGGCTGTTAATTATCCATTCATACAGAATTTCTCATAATGCCAAATCACCGGGTGAGATTACCATTTTAAATCTAATTATATTTCTTAAAGCTAATATTTACAAACCTTCACAGCACCCCACAGTAATTAATGGCAATTTTTTCCTCAGGAGGAATCAAAAACTCGAAACGACAATATCAGGAAATTTATTTAATATTTTCTGACTCCATTAAAAAGGGTAATCAAGCAGAACTACCGGAAAATAGTGTCTATAAAAAGTACAAGTGGAATGTAACTGAAAGCAGTAAACTGTGAGCATAAAAATGGCTCGACTGTGGGTGATGCAAAATATAGCATGTGACCAGTAGGAGGCAGCAGACTGACAGTGAGCTGGATCATATAAACATACAGTGTACACCAAAACACATTTCAGGGTCACTTATTTCATCTTATGTGCCACCAGGCAGAGACTCCAAACATGCCCAGGTAATTCCATCCATCCATCCATTTTCTATACCCTCTTATCCTGTGCAGAGACGTGGGGGTCTGGAGCCAATCCTGAAGGCTACAGGTGCAAGGCAGGGTATAACCCAGGAAGGGATGCCAACCCATCGCAGGGCACACACACCATTAACACCTATGGACTTTCACCTTAGAACATGGAGAAAACCCCACAATGGCACAAGAAGAACATGCAAACTCCACACAAAGAGAGCCAGAGGGCTTGTGCAAAAATCACAATTTATGCCCTATTCCATTCATGAATTGGAATTTTAACTGGAATGGCCACACCCCACAAGGATCTTGAATTGGAATAACAGGAAAAAGAATTTAATTTAATTCATTTCAAATCAAAGAAATTCAATGCGATTGAATTGAGCTAGATAAGATTTTAACAACTCTGAGCTATTAGTTAGGTTCTCCCCAAACGAGCTTGATGGGCCGAATGGCCTCCTCCCGTTTGTAAATTTCTTATGTTCTTATGATTTACTGTCTAGATGGCACATATACATCCTGAGCTTGTATATATAAACCTACTGTACACGAGAGGGTGAAGTGTTCTTTATATTTGCATGGCTTAAGAGAAAAATTATGTACAACTTTTAACCTGATCTAACCTGATCTATAAATATACATTTGGTGTAAGTTTGTTCTCCAAGTCCTTTTCCATAATAAACTTTCCTGTAACACTGAAGATTCCCGCAAAATGTGCAGAGAATGCTGCTGTAGCACTGGACTTGCAGGCAGGTTGTGTGAGCTCAGGCATGCTGGTTTGCTTTCCTTTCCAGTAGGCAAAGGGTTGGCATCCTCTGCTAAACATGGCTGATTCTCATGTGAAGCTTTGGTGACAGTTGAAGGGTTGTAGGAAAAGAGTTTGGGACATTCCTTTGGTTGGGCACTGCAGTCATTATGGCCAACACTGAGTTTTGAGGGCAGACACTCAACTTTCCCATTGAGAAGATACACCATGGTACACAAAATGACAGTTAAATTATTTATCATGTAGGTGACACTTCAAGTGTTTTTTTATTCTGAATAACATGACTTTTTCATATAATATGTAATATTCCAGACCCCGTAACCTTGCATAGGAGAACTGGGTATAGAAAATGGATGGATGGATGGAGTATCTGCCATGTATGTTAACATCTTTACGTATAATTTATATGAGCTGTATTGTTAAAAGCTGCACCTACAATACAGTGGTGGTAAACAGTTTGTGAACCCTTTAGAATTTTGTCTATGCATAAATATGACCTAACAAAACAAATGCTACTAAGAAGAACATTGCTGCCAAAATAAAGTTTGCTAAACAGCACATGGACAAGCCAGACAGATGCTGGAAAATATAAGAATGTTCTGTGGATGGATGAGTCCAATGACACAGTAGGCCTGCGCTGGAATGAAAAGCTTTGTTTGTCAAAAAGCAAACAATGCATTCTAGCATAAGAACCATAGCAATGGCAGTATCGTGGTTTGGGCCTGCTTTGCTGCCCCTGGACCAGGGCGGCTCACCAAAACTGATGGAACTATGAATTCTGAATTGTACCAGAAAATTTAACAGGAACATGTCAGGATATCCGTTACCGAACTGAAGCTCAAGAGAATGTGGGTCATGCAGAAAGACAACGACCCTAAACACACAAGTCATTCTACCAAAAAATGGTAAAAGAAGAAAATAACCAAGTCAAAATCCTGACCCTAACCCTACAGAAGTGTTGCGGAAGAACCTGAAGTGAGCAGTTCATGCAAGAAAGCCCAGCAATGTCCCTGTGCTGAAACTATTCTGTAAAGAGGGATGGAATAAGGTTCCGGCAGGCTGATGTGCAGGACTGATCAACAGTTACTGGATATAGCTATTGCTACACAAGGGGTACACCATAATTCAGATTCAAATCAAATTCACAAATTGTGTTGGCTATTTTCAATTCAGTTTTTAATGGTGCACAACCCTAAGGGTGAAGACTCGAACTCTGGTCCCATAGGTGTGAGGCAACAGTGCTAAGCAATGCGCTACTGTGCTATCCTACGCAGGTAATTATTAACCCCAAATAAGGCTGCACTGCATAGTTTTATGTCACGAAGAACCCTTTATGGCACTGGGGGGGGGGGGGGGGGGTGGGGCCGAAAAGGGTATAAGCTGGGGTTTTAGGCGATAATAGGCCCGGTTTAGGGCGGGGGGTTTATCGCCCCCCCAAAAATGAGTGACCAG